>OV839568.1:66948622-67048629 GCA_929447395.1 Epistrophe grossulariae
TTATATTATATTATATTATATTATATTATATTATATTATATTATATTATATTATATTATATTATATTATATTATATTATATTATATTATATTATATTATATTATATTATATTATATTATATTATATTATATTATATTATATTATATTATATTATATTATATTATATTATATTATATTATATTATATTATATTATATTATATTATATTATATTATATTATATTATATTATATTATATTATATTATATTATATTATATTATATTATATTATATTATATTATATTATATTATATTATATTATATTATATTATATTATATTATATTATATTATATTATATTATATTATATTATATTATATTATATTATATTATATTATATTATATTATATTATATTATATTATATTATATTATATTATATTATATTATATTATATTATATTATATTATATTATTATTATATTATATTATATTATATTATATTATATTATATTATATTATATTATATTATATTATATTATATTATATTATATTATATTATATTATATTATTATATTATATTATATTATATTATATTATATTATATTATATTATATTATATTATATTATATTATATTATATTATATTATATTATATATTATATTATATTATATTATATTATATTTTTTTATACGTATATAAAGACGAAACGAATATTTAGTTTGTCACGCGTAAACTCAGAAAGTATTTAACTGATTTACGTTAAATAAATTTTATAATATTCTTTATGTTTATAAGATTTTTTAAGACTATTTTTTGTTTGTCTAATTTTTTTATTACATCAGAATATACATTTTTTTAATTTTTTGAAGTTGTCCCACATTTTCGCTAATAGATTTAAACCTATTTCATACTTTAGAAAAATAGGAATTGTTTTATAAAGCCCTGAATCGTTTCTTAATTATAATATAATTAAGAAACGATTCAGGGCTTAAAATTTGGCTTTATATATTATATAAAAACTGAGTAATGATGTTTTCATACAAATTTAAAAATTATGATTTTTTGAATTTTTGTATCCAGAAATTCGATTCATGGGCAATCATGGGGTTGCTGCTTTGTTCCATTTCAATTGTTTTCTTTCTTCTTCTGCAAGATTCTGTTTATATGTCAAACATGAACCTACTAGGTACATACAAATAGGGAAATCGTTTTTTAAGAACTTGCATTTATCAAAACGTATACATAAAAGTAAATGTATAAACTTTTTGTTCATAGAAATTACGGGTAGCTGTAGCCCTGTTTATACTATCGGTACATATGTATGTATGTATGTTAATATTAATTCTAAATTTTTGCGAAGCAATGCGAGCATAGGTCTGCTGGTGCCTTATATACTTCCAACCATCTTATACAACAAGAGCAAATTCGTGCGACTGAATCGTACATTTAATTCATGCTGCAACTGTCAACGAAAACTACGGGCTTAACAGTCTTAAATATACAGAAGAGCGTTCAACTCCAAGATCTTGTTCTACATCATACTGAAATCCAGGTTCACTAAGATATCTCAAAAATATCTGCATTCTCTGTTCAGAGGTCAGTGCACCTCCTCTACGCCTTTGATTCTTCTCAAAAGTAATCAGAAAGCCACTGAACATTTTCTTTTGAAAATCTAAATAAACTATGAAAATCCTCATCACTAACTTCCAACTGTTTCTTATAAAATTTTATTTTTCTTACGCTTATAAACTCGCCCCTATTCGCACTATAACTACGGTGGCCATATTTTAGAATTGCAAATAATGAGCAAGTGAAAACAGAAACAAAATTCAATTCAATTTTGAATTATTCCATTAATTTTAATTTAATTAAAAAAAAGAGAAGGTATAGAAATTCAGTATTTGTTTGCATAAAACTTAATTTTAAAAACAAAATAACTAAAACAAAAAAAGTCTGACAAAAAAAAAATGTTTAATCTAAATTAACATAAGCCGTTTTTTATTATGACCCATGATCCATATGGATCATCCTGCGAAAATAAAACAACCTCATAGTGGCGACTGGCGAGAATCAGCAGCCTGTTTTCGGTTCATGAAACGTGAACCCGATAAAGAGCAGGTTTATGTGTTGTTTTTGTTATGTATGTTATTTGATGAGCCATATAGATCAATTCTGATAATTAAAAACGGCTATAGTTCGTTTTTACCGATTTTGATATTTTTCTGAAGAGTAAATTTCCTTCACTAAAGCCCGTATGATACTACATTTTTTTCTCATTTTTAATTCATTGAAAATGAAACTAAAGCAACACGAAGGATTCATTATTGAAAATTCCCATATGATCGATTGTGTACACATCAAACCCTAAAAATGTGAAAATGTTAAAAAAAAATGTGAGAATGTCAGAAAAAATGTGAAATGTCTGAAAAAATGTATTAAAAATGTGATTCGATTTACATTTTTCAGCTTCTAGCAGCTTTTTTTTTTGACAGTTCAGAATTTTTTAAACATTATAAAACTAATTATTAATAAACATTTCGGATAAATTTCAATCGGATATAGTTTTGTGTTACCGTCAATATTAATTAATCAAATATTGCATCATTAGAAGAGAAAACAAGAAAAGGATTTTTTAAAAATGTTGACAATTCATATTATTTTTTTCCCAGATATGTGCTTTTCCTTTCATAAGAACAACATGTTTCCTTTTTACTCTTGGCTGACACTTAAGTATGATTTAATGAGCTAAAAATGAAGAAAAAAATGTAGTGTTATACGGGCTTAATTTCCGTTTTTTTTAAAATATTTTTTGAACTCTGAAGCTATGCGCAAACCGACACGATGGCGGTGGCGATCGCGATAACTTTTATCGCGCGATAAAGATGCGTTCAAAAACCTGCTCACATGAACGCGATATATTCGTATCCCATATCTTATCCTTTTTTTTTATATTTTTATAATCTTTGTTTGACAGATCATATAAAATGGAATTCTCCCGAATTATTTCTATTAATTTTTTAGTATTTGAAGTCATTTTCAAATTTTCTTTTTTAAACTGTAATTTTTCTTCAGGCGATATAGCGATCAAATGTTGCTTGCTGCGTTCAAGATAAGTCGCGTACTGAACGCAGCAGTGGAACGTGAACGCAATCCACATATCGCGTCCATGTGGGCCCCTCCATTGATTTACGTGTGCGGCATCCGCATTGTTATCGCGATCGCCACCGCCACCGCATCGGTTTGCGCGTAGCTTTAACAACTCAGTTCGTTATTGTATTTATGTAGTTATCTTTAAATACAGAACTGTTATTATTATAATGAACGGATGGTCACCGTAACTATAACTAAAGAGAATACTGAAAATAAGACCTAATCAAAGCTGTCTAGACAGGGTGAAAAAATCTTGAAATTGTTGAAGCTTTAACGATAGTGTTCTAGTTTAAGCAATTTTTATTCACACAAATTGAAGCATAAGCTTAGAAAACAAGCTTTTATAATTATACGTGTATTTTTATTTACACGTGTATTTTGAATCTACACGTGTACACATGTTTAATTTATTTACTACACGTGTAATTCAATACACACTTAAAATCAAGAGCTCTAGATTAAACAAAAGAAACCTTACATTTCGAAGCTAAAGCCAAAATTATCTAGCTCAAGCTAGTTAGCGTAATGTTTTTTTATTCACATAAAACGGAGCTTAAGCTCGAACTGTCTCGCTGAAGCTACTCGTAAAAGCTATGTATAGTTAGCTTTAGCTTTAGCTTGTTCACAAGACCCACTGAGTTATAGTCTTTTTTCTTGCAGAAAATGTGACTCCGTATAAATTTTGTTTGGTTGGCAACGCTGGCAGTTCAAAAAATAATGCTTGAAATGCTACTTGTTACTGATTTCTTGTGAACAAATAGACTACCAACTGTTGTAATAAAATCCGGCAAGTCAAAAGTGTCCAATGTTTTTTTTTTTAACGAAAAAGTATATTTGTATTATGCTTTTTTTTTGTGGGTTCTGTGGGTGGTAATGGGCTCAATGACTTTAGTCGGGTTGGATTAGCCCTATCTGAACTTGATGGGTGGAAAGGTTTATTTAAAAAAAAAAAACAAGTTAAAAAAATAAATTATCAAACATATTACATAAATTTGTATCTACTTGTCTACGTCTGGGAAAACAACTCTAGAAGTGTATACTGTCGAACTTTTTAGGTGCGTATGAAATTGTGTTAGCAAATTTATTGTTAAAAAAATAAATAAAAAATGCCGATGGCTCAAACTCGCGTGGGCAATGTTGCTTTCTGTCAATATCAGATACAAAAATATCAATAAGAAGACAACAATAAGAAACAGGTTGACTGTGGAGTTGATGTAACTTGTAAAACTGTAATTTCTGTGTAATCTATTAGCATTTTGAATAAAACCAATTCAAAATTTTTGTGGATGCATTTTACGACTTAGTTATGAGTTATAACGAACTTGTTGGATATTACAAAATTCATTCGATACAATTTTTACATTTGATATCAACAAAATTCTGTATAAATATGGTGACAATCTTTATTTTAGACATCACTCTCATTTGTTTTGTTTGACCATCGTTAATTGGAATACGAGGAATTATGAAGGTAAGATATCAAGATGCAAATACTTAAAATTTTTATATTTAGAATAATTTGAAACACATTTTTAATACTATTATTTTTTTAATATTTTTTTTTAACAGACATTTTTGTGTATCCTTGCCGTGGCCTCGGTTGCAAACGCAACTTTAGAACTTCAAAGTCTTTTTGGTGGTGGTAGCTCGGGAGGCAGTTCAAGAGCCATTTCAAGCGGCAGTGCGAGGGGCAGTTTGGGAGGAAGTTCAGGAGGAAGTTCGGGAGACAGTTCAAAAGGCAATTTGGGAGACGTTTTGGGAGGACTTACGAGTCTTTTGAAAAATGGAGGACCTCGTCTTCAACTGGACCATAACGTCAACGTTGTGCATGAATATCCAACTTCACAGGGTGGTGACGGTGGTGGTTATGGTGGTGGTGAAGTTATTGAGGGGAATGGATGGGGAGGTCAGCAAGAGGTGCGAGTTATTAGGGTCATCCACGAAGACGCAGCTCCAGCTTATCATGGGTATGATCATGGTTCAAGTGGTTATGGCTCAGAAGGTCAAGTAAAGATTATTAAAGTGCTGCACGAACAAGCTCCAGAACAAAACGGCTGGGGCTGGTAAAAAATTGTACATCCGCACCAATAGTGTTATAACTCCTACATACTTACATCATATATAACATTTCCTCGTATGTTATGGGGAAAAATCATTAAAACTAGAATATTTAAAAAAATAAAATATGAAAAATAATAAAACAATAGTTTTTTAATTCTTCAAGCTTTGAGGACGGGTATTTTGTGTACCACATAATATTAACTCTGTGGAACAAGGCATACATATGTATATGATTATTTTACAGGAAATGTGCTCTTAAGTGTGCATTTATAAATAATATAGGTGATGAACTTTACATTTACGTTAATATTTTTTTTTAATTATTTTTTGAGTCCAAATAATTGAATTAGTAAATTAAAATATAAATATAATAGATTAATTTTAAAGCAATAATGGCAAAAATACAAAATATCTACACATGTTCGACTCTCTCGTTAAAATATAAAAATTTTAGTATCACCTATCGTGTATGCTTTTGTGGAAGAAATATTGAACTGAAAGTTTGAACCTACAAGCTTCTAAATATTTGTATTGAAAGTTATTTAAAAAAAAATGCAATTTTTTTATTTGCTATCTTTTCTGCCGAATCTATAGTTCGCTGAGACTTTTAGTAAATTCCAGTCCAAAAAATGTGGTCTCGTTTTGGATGCTTAAGAGACATCGTCTCGTTATTCCAGTCAGCACCACTGTCTTTAGACTTTACAGGGCCCAGCCACAATTTTTTGCTGTGTTCCCTTGGATACAAATGTTTCAAATGTCTTGAATGTCATAAGTGCGCAATTGGATCTATTTATTGGATTTATTTGAGAAAGAAAGAAAAGAAAGTTATAAAAGCACGGGTTGGGTTCGATATCCTGCTTTTTACAATCTCGTTTTTTAAAATCCCGGTTTTAAAATCCCGCTTTTTATAATCATTTCAAGATTCCGCTTTCTATAATCCCGTCTCTTATAATCCCTTTTTTATAACCGCGTTTCTTATTATCCCGCTTTTTCAATTAAAACTACTTGTCTCCCACCAAAATTTCGTTGGCTCTTAGTTCATAAATTTGGGAGTTATTTAATATGGGACTTAGTTCATTATGAAATAAATACCAATGATTTTAATAACCAGTGAGGTGACTTAGTACATTTTATGTTGGGAGTTAGTTCCAAAAATAATGGGAATGAGTTTATAATGAACCAAGTCTCAATTTTAGTGGGAGTAAGTGCATTGGAAGTTACATAGTTCAATTTTTCAATGAGTATATGCAGGTACATATTTACATAATTTTGATTTTGTGAGCAAACACAAATGTGTATACAGTAAATATTAAAAACACCCCCACATATTTTCTTTAATCGAGTAATTTTAATTTTTTGAAATTTACAAACACGTTATAATTTTTCGTTTAATACCCAAATGAATTGCGAAAAACGGGATTGGTGGTATTTGGCGGGATTTTAAATACATTGGGATTATGAATAAGCGGGATTTTAGAAGACGGGATTTAAAAAAACGGTATTTTAGTAGACGGGATTTTAAAACTTTTATTTCGGGATTTTTGAAAAACCGGGATTCCGATACGCTCCCTAAAAACACTTATCTTCCCATTAAAAATAAATTTTGAATCTTTCCAACACTCCTTACTCATACACCATTCGTTGGTTATATAGTTAAAAGTTTTACATACAACTCAATACCCATATAGACCCCACTAAAAATCGTAAATTTGAAAACTCTGAGTTTAATAAAAAAGAGTGACTGCAGACATGCAAATTTATAAGAGTTCTAACTATAAAAGTACTGTTTATGCGGTCATACAGGGCCCTATACCAGTGAGAATACTTCATGCACTCACAGTTTTTTTTCAAGTTGATGCCCACACAAATCCATATCTTAGGCGCAAAAGGCTATTATAACTGTTATAAATATATTTTTTCTATTCTCGTCCTTAGTAAAAAAATATGGAAAAATTCCAAACGGATTTCAAAGTGAAAAGGCATGATGCTTCGAGACGTCATAATAAGTTTTGGGATGAAACATTGTTTTGTGGTGCAACATATTATAACATTCAATTTTATGCTAGCAAAAATGTATTTTTTGTAATTACGTATGTATGTATTCCGAAATGTCAAAAATCTGATCTAGTTGAGCAATTCTGAAGTAAGATTTGAATTCGAGACACCAAAAGTCTTCGAAAAAGCATAAATTGATTTGGCAACAGAAAATCGGTTAAATTTAGTTGAGATTTGTTACATTTTCCTCTTGTTTGGTATAAAATACAAAAATTGGAAACACATCACGATCACATTTATCTATGTTGGTAGGTATATATTTTTTCTTTTTGTTCCCTATATTCAACAATTAGTCCAGTTACTATATACATATAGAACCTTGCTTAATTCGGATCTCTGTTAAAACTCCGCTGACCCCGATTGAAAAAGTACAGAAATGAAAATTTTTGATTTCAAAAAATATTCACCGTTTTTAAAATAATCGATTTAGAAAATGGCGACTTTTAAAATGTTGACAAGGCTCAGTGAACGATGATGTGTATGAACACCGTTAAAAAAAAGTCACTATCTATAAAGGCTAGCTCTTAAGATCAAAAGGCACGGTGATGCCAAGCCAAGTTCTGACACTACACCCTTTTTACAAGAACTAACACAGGCGATTTTCGACTCTCCTATAACTTCAGTACCAATAAAGTCAGAAAAATGTACCTACTTTTGAAATGCTTGAGTTATTTCCTCCCTCAAAAGAGATGAGAACGTGAAATTATTTCAATTAGAATACGTTTTGATATTACCTTGATCGTACCGCCCCTTTTTATCTAAATGACAATTTAAAAAAAATAGGCTTACAGTCTGATTACAAGATTACAACTACTGATTTTTATATTAAACATTGAATTTTTGTAATCCGCCCACTTTCAAGCTCCTTTTTGAATAAATTCCTCCCAAACTAAAATCGTTCTTGAAACTAAAGTAGGTAGGTAAATACGAATGAACGTTGAAAAGAAAGAAAATTATAATCCTTAATCCTTTTTATTTTTTGTAACATGCCAAAACTTGGAGATTAATTTCTTTTTGCCTGTTCCATAAAAAAGCTTATAGAAGTATTTAACTATATGGATTATTATTATGGTCAAATAAAATAGGACGCAGGAAATATTAAGTTTTTATCGCTACCACAAAAATAGGGTTATGAGCAATGTACAATATAATTAATTTGAAAAAGACGTATTATGTGTTCTATTCAATTTAATAAACAAAAAATGTTTAAAAAATAATGTATGTATACAAATTTTGGTCTGTTTACTTTTTCCTACACTGTTTCACCTTGGTCACTGAAACAGTTATAGGATACCTATGTATGTCAGTGGACCACAAAAAAAAAATTCTTTTGAAATACTTTCTAAAAACATAAAATATTGGTTCGTTAACTTTATGTATCCACTGTAGTGCACAATTTTATTTTGGAATACTCTGTGAACAATTAAATAGCCGCAGACTTTTTTTTATAAAATTCGCAAATTTTAATTGTTTTTAAAGTTTTTCTTTAATTCTTCTAATTCCTTTTTCTAAGCAAATCTTACTGCTTACTGATTGAGAGACACCCTGTAATTAAAAATCACAGTTTTCATAGCCTTGGAAATGTCCTTTAAGAAGAAAAAAATCATTTGCGTTCAAAAGGGGTTGGGTTCGATATCCCGCTTTTTATATTCCCGTTTTTTATAATCCTGTCTTAATTATAATCCCGCTTTTTAAAAATCCCGAATTTTATAATCCTGTCTCTTATAATCCGGCTTTTGCAATCAAAACTAATTGTTTTATTTTAAAAAATCGCGCGATTGATCTTGTTATATATAGTAAAGGGATTGAATTTTGGTGGAATGCCTCACTGCTGTTGTCCAAAATGACTTTTTTCCTTCCAAAAATCATAACTTTTGAACGGGAGCGTATCGGAATACCGGATTTTTTTTTTAATCCCGAAAAAAAATACTGTATACTAAAATACTGTATTTTTAAAATCCTTTCTTCTAGAATCGCTTATTCAAAATTCCGATGTATTATAATCCCGCTTTTTAAAATCCCGCAAATACCGCAAAACAAATTTTCTACAACACCCATCATCTTAAATTAAAAAACAAGCAGCCCTATTCTGCTAACC
This sequence comes from Epistrophe grossulariae, assembly GCA_929447395.1. Lineage (NCBI taxonomy): Eukaryota > Metazoa > Arthropoda > Insecta > Diptera > Syrphidae > Epistrophe > Epistrophe grossulariae. The sequence continues at coordinate 66,957,963 of OV839568.1, forward strand.
GATCCGATCGAATTTTTCGATTCACGTGATTTCCATTAATTTGACCCAAATTATTCTTCAATCTTTTGAATTTAAAGCTCTATTAATAATTATTTTTGAAGTTCTTTAGAGGAATCTATTATTGTAACTGAAATTATTCACTTTTTTTTATTTAATAAAAATGTTCATAACTTCTAATTTAAAAAAAATTTTACTAGTTGTAATTGTTGTCCAATTTTAATTGAAAATAACACATATTAATTGGTCATTAAACAATTTTTAATTACAAATTACATGAAGTAATAAGTATTTTGTACAAAACATGGTTAAACATGAATTGCATTTCATTCATCATAATTACAATCGAAATAGACAATCCAAATCGCTTATATTACATACATCTACATAATATGGATGTATGTAACTTTAAACTTACTAAAAGTAAAGAGTCACATTTAATTTGGTAAATATATTTATTAAAGTAACCACCTTTATTTATCAATAAAATAAATTCATAAAACTGAATAAGTTTACTAATTCTTACATCTAAGTTAAGTTATATTTAGTATACCATCCAACCCCTACGTGTTTCTAAATACCATTTCCGTATTTATATCCATATCCACCTCCATGTCCTCCTCCATATCCGCCACCATATCCACTACCATATCCGCCACCATATCCGTTTCCTAATCCATTTCCATCTTCGTGGATAATCTTGTAGACGCGGACATTCTGATCGTTTTGAATGCCTTGACTATTGCCACCGCCGAATCCAGATGGTCCACGATGTTCAATAATATGCCGATGAATATGTACAACTTCTGGTGGTGAATCAAGTTGAGATGGTCCATAGTAGATATCACCATCTTCGGATTGTGGAGACAATTCATTCAAATTGAAGGAAGGAGATTGATATTGTTTGTTTCTTTGTTGTTGTTGTTGTAGCTGAATTTGTTGTTGTTGTCGGATTGGGGGACCGAATCTTTGTCCTTGCCCTTGTCCTTGTCCTTGCCCTTGTCCTTGTCCTTGCCCCTGACCTTGATTTGGTCCTTGTGGAATTGATGGCCTTCCCAATTGAGGTAATTGTGGTTGTGAATCATTCTCTTCTTCCGAAAAGAACTTTTGCGCCTGGTTAGCTAGTTCTAGTAACTGTGGACCGTATTGTCCAATTTGGCCCAAAAGTTGTGCAGGATTTGGAGCAAACTGTTGTAGTTGCTGAGCCAATTGACCCAATTGTTGTATTTGCCTGACTTGTGGTGGTGGTCCGGAATCCTGACCACCTCCAAATAAATCCGACAGAGTTGCATTCGATGGTTTGAAAATGAATGTGACAAGGATGCAAAGGCAAATATTTAAGGTCTAAAAATGAGAGAAATTCGGAAGTGTTATTATTAAACGTTCTTAGTTGAAAAAAAAAACAAAATATGTGAAAAAGGAATGAGCTTACATTCATGTTTTTGATAGCAATGCTTAATGTGATCGAGAAGGTGGAATTGACTAAAGCTTAATGATGCAGATTTTAGACAACATTTAGTTTTTATACTTAAATTTTTGTCAAAAAGTGAAAGTATAAATTCCATGCAAGGCAAAATTAAATCAATGAGACTAAAAATGTTAATCATGACGACATTTATGCATAAGCGCAAGAAGAAGTTAAAACAAAAATATGATAAAAAAAATATTGATATATCTATCTATGAGGTTAAAGAAATGCTAATGAAAAAAAAAAAAAAAAAACATAACAAGCAGTATAACCATATATAAGATTAATTTTAAGTCAGCTGTGACATGTGTCAGTGTGTGACATAATGGGATCAATAGCTTGTATATGCATGATCCCAGTTTATGAGGCATTGGTTCAATCATCAGTTAATTCATAAAGTTCAAAATGTGTATTCATTTTTAAATAGGTCGGTACTTTTAGCTTTGTCCAGGGGTGTATTCTTATAATAATTGAAAATTCAAACGGTTCAATAAAGTGTTTTCACTATGTTTATCATCTTCATTATTCATATCTATTTATGTATATACATATATGGAAATTAGTAGTTCGTAGTTATAAATAAATGCAACATTATAATAAAATAATAATAATATCTACATACCTCTATATAGAAAGTCGAATGAAATCTTTAATGAGTAAGTGAATATTTTATCAAAATTTAGAGTATTTGATGCAATTTAAATGTTTATAATATACTGATGAAGTACATTTTTTATTTTTAAAATCTAGATCAATTTGATATGGTGCAACTTTTCTCTTTAAACGTTAAGTTTTAAACAAACAAAAAATTAATATCATGCTTGTGTTGACCTTGCTTATGGTATTTCATGACCTTGAACTTTGTAAACGATGCTATATGGAAACTCTTCATCAATTTTGAAGACGGAAATTCGGCACATTTTTAATTTTGTGTATTTACCGTAAAAAAAATTATTATGAACAATATCAGGAGTTCCAAAAAAGGTTTGGTTAGGTTAGGAGGGGTGATTACTTTACTAAGATTTCCATGTATCCGTTATTCTTCCCAGGATATAGGTATCAAAGATATAAGGAATGGTGTGGAAAAGAGCTAGTGTATTTTATATATAGAGTGACTCCCTAAACCATCTTGAATTATGGACGAATTTAAAGATATTTCTCAGTGGCAAAAACCGGATGTCACCCAGATCATCGAAGTATCGAAGTATTCTCCGATGGTTGTCTTTCTCATTTTTGGTAGGAGCTGGGGCACCCATAAATGAAGTTATAGGAGCCCACCTTTGGCTCTTCGTCCTGACACCCTCTGCATGATGCCCATTCTTCTTTTGTGGGTTACTGTTGAGTTGTGAGCTGTGACCCGTTAGGAAGAATTCCAGTCAAGAGAGACAGTAATTATTAAGGTCTGCTTAGCTTAAATAAATAGTCTGTCGTTAATTGCGATTTATATACATACATATGCACAAAGGTACTCCATGGAAAGTTATGCACATACACATGCACATGATTTAAAAAAAATCAAAAATAAGAAAATTTTGAAAAATGGGTAAATGATTTTTTTTTAACACGGTGCTATATTGTTCATATTTACATATGTGCACAGTGCACACAGAATACTACCTTAAACTTAATTATGTTTTTAGCAGGTGGCATAAAATATAGGGTCCCATAACTAATTTATTTCTTTTAAAATCATATCAATAGATCTAAACTATGTATATATTGAGACTTCAAAACCACGGTGTGATCGCATATATAAGAGCAAGTTCGTGCGGCCCAGTCGTGCATTTAACTTTTCTTAGAGAGATGTTGCCACGGGTTTCTTGAGACCCGACATGACGTGTCAATTTCTGATCATCTATCGTTTGCTGCTTGGAGAAGACTCTGGTGTCTTAATAATGATGTGCTAAACTGTCCACAAAACTAATTTCGGATAATGTGTGTTTTAAAAAACGTGCACTTTGAGAAGTGGTAAATACAAAATGTTCTGGACGTTTGTTTAATAAGCCTTAATAAAAAATCATTATTTTCAATGCCTTATTTTATTTATTACAAAGAGTTAAATTTAAAATTTTTCATTTACGGAAAGCGATGTAGATTTTTGTATTGTACTTAATCTATGTATGTATGTATGTATATAAGAATTTATACTTAACATTAATTTAATGATTTATATTAACTTTTTTAACTTTTTTTTTAAATAATTTAAATTTAAATTTTTTAGGTGATTGCCTAGAGTCGAAATTCAAATTTGTTTTTCAGCTCCAAAAATAACGGTAAATGCAATACAACCATTTATGATACAAAAATTAGTGCAGTGTAGGTAAGGTACTATATTGGAGGGATGGTCTACATTTAGACAAACAACATTTCTTCTATGAATTAGTGTTTTTGAAATTTGGATTTTAAGGTTATATCTATTTTAAAATTTTTGAAAACGGTATACCTAACAAATTTTTTGTTTAAAAATATTAAAGAAATTTTATATACAAATATAATTTAAAATAGCTGCTATACGAATTTTGAAATGTTTTTCCACAAATAAGTTTTTTTTGCAAAAATCTAGAGGGTTTTAGCTGGTTAACAACTATAATGAAGCTACATTTTAACGAACAAATTAAAAAAAAAATCATAGATATGAAAAAAATTTATTTTTGTTTTGTTTCAAAAAACTTATTTTCAACATTTTTAAATGCAATATTGTTTGAAATATTAAGAAGAACCAGATTTAAAATAACCAGATAAAATAATAAGTCAAGCAATTCAAGCATACGCACGGACACAGTTTTACAAAATATAAACAAAGATTTTTTTAGAGTTGTATTTTATTATAAAAAATTTAATGGATTCCATAAATAAATAAATATACGAGCATAGCTTTAAAAAAAGAAAAATAATATGCAACATTAACATAGCACATAACCGACTTGTATCATGAATTGCAAGCCAAATTTGCATGATCATCGTGTGAGTTAAGTATTTTTTAATTCAAAAATCACGAGCCGATAAGGGCTTATGAATTGAAATTCATTGAATTCGCAAATCATAAAGAGCTTGTGAATTAAATATTTTTAAATTCATAATTCCCATAGAACTTGTGAAATAAATTATTTTCAATTCATAAATCCCAAAGAGCTTGTGAATTGAATATTTGTTAATTTTTAAGTACATAGGTGACTTTCGAATTAAAGGCGGGCTTAGTTTAAAAAAGAGATTAATTAAGCTTTTGCAACCCAACCAGTACCGTCGAAAAAAAAATAATTAAGGTAGTTATTCTTGAAGAAAAAAATATTTTTTCAATTTTTTAATTAGATAGTTATAACAGCTTGTATTATATTTGAATTATTGTTTTTTTTTTTTTTTTAATTTCGGCAAAGCTACTTGTGAAAAAAAATTGAGGGAAAGATCAACTTAGAGTGCGAAAATTAAAATAAAAAATTACACGAATGTGTGACCTTCCTTTTGAAAAACAAAATTTTACGTTTTTATGTGCTATTTTCCATTCCAAAATTCATTGTTCTTGTCAATTTTATTTCAAACAATTTTGGTAAAATTTTTGTATAAAATTCTAAATTAATTATTCTTCATTAAAAAAATACAAAAAATAATTTTGTGTTTTTTTTAATATTTTGTTTTGATATTTACAGCTCATATTTGAAAGTTTATTTTACTGCAAGATGTTTAATCACCAGAGTTTTTTTTGTTCTTTAAGTTTTTTTTTTTAAATTTTACCCTTTCCCTTAAACGGGTGCAATTAGATCCGCTTCTTAATGTTTTTTTTTATTTTTTCGAACCAACCTACATTCTCTATAGCGTTTTGATGCGTCTTATGCAAATTACTCCGTAAAATTTTCTATTAAGCAAAACAAAATGCATGAACAATAATTAATTAAGAAATAAAGTTTTTTTTGAAAATACTTGTAAATAAATAGATTTTATTACATAAAACTTAGAACAACAAAGAATACAATACACATAAAACAAAGAATAAGGTTAAAATGCAATAAGTTAATGTTTCAAGGGAAAAACTTAAATTTGAAACAATTATAACATACATTTGCCTATATAATAAACAGTCTTTTTTGATTATGAAAAACTTGATTTGTTTATCCTAATCCATGTTTGATGATGACTGTTTTCTTAATTATAGACACTGGAAGGGTCTTGTAGTGTCTATGATAATGATGATGATGCTCATGTACATGGACTGTTTTTTCTTTCTTAGGTTCATATTCTTCTGGTAAACTATGTTCTTCGAATGTTGGATGATGTTCCTCTACTGAATCTTCAAAATGTTCATAATGATGTTGACCATGATCCTCATGTAAGTGCAGGTCAGATGATGAATCCTCCCCAAACTCAAATTCATGGTTTTCTGGCTCAAAATTACTAAGATCACCAAAGCCGCTTTCCTCTAAAGAAGTCTGCCATCGGTGAGTAATAGGCATAAAGCCACGTTCCTGAATTGGTGGGATGAAGCCTGAATTAACAACTACCACAACTGTTATAAACACTATAAAACTCTAAGGGAAGAAAAAAAAAAACAAAATTAAAGTAAGCATCATTTTGGTATAAAACTGGTCAAAAGTACCTACCTTCATGACTGATATCATGTGCGGTTTTTAAAAAAGCTGCTGATACCTTTGAGTCATTTGATTTAATGCTGTAAAGCATGACCCCAAATTGGTTTTATACCTAAAACACTATGAGTTACATGATAAATCATTTACGATGAAAACAAAAGCGTCTCTTCAAGTTTGCCCCCGAGGCATCTGCTTTGATAAAAGTGCAAGTCTTTCTTTATCAACAATGACATTAACATTATTGCACAAAAACAAAATGTTGCAGAAGCTTACAACTCACTGTGTGTTATTGGCGTGTGGAGCCACAGCACACATATCTAAGCTCAATTTCTTTCTGATGCTAATCCCATTTCACGAATCACCAAGAAGTGTGGTAAGTTTTCTTTTGTCTTTTCGATTTTGCAAGCAAAACCAGTTAGTTTGACTGCTTTTTAATATTTTCATTATTTTTTGATGTAACATTATATTATCTAACTGTTGCTTATCGCCACCACAATGTGACAAACGGAAATCAGCTCATAGCTAGCGGATGGGGCATTATAGTGCTTTGTTTATGTTTATAGGTGAAATAAATTTCTAGCGGTTGTTGCAAGTGAAATGTTCATTCAAATAAATTAGTAAATCAAAAAAATTAAAACCTGATGAATTAACATAAAATCGTAAAATAAAAAAATGTTGGCAAACAGAGTTGAATGGATTTCGTTGGTACTGAAAAATCCCAACATTTCGAGGCTTTAGCTTTAGCTTTTTTTGAAATCAAGTTTGTTAGTGCGATTTATTCAGTTTAGTGGTCGGCGAAAGACTAATTTATAATAGTCAACTTTAGCTCATCAACTAGAGCAACTCGTTGATTTGTGAACATTTTGTTAATTGTTCTCTACAAATTATGAACCGGGTTCAGTAGTGTAACTTAAGCTTGAAGTATATGAAGTGAGTAGATGCTTATGTAGATAGGTATGTAGTGTTTCATATTTTAGGTAATATGTATTTTACTATGTAAAGCTTTAAACTGGGACGAATCTTAAATTCTCCGGTGTGTCGTATTATGTATTGTGGATGGATTTTGCCTCGCAGAGACTGATCCTTGACACGCCTATAGAATGCTAAATGACATGATTCACGTCGTTTAAAAAAAGTATGTGTGGGTCAAGGTTGCTTATCGGTGGTATACGGAATCTGTGTGAGCCGCATCTACAGTAGGTACTTTGATTACAATCTTTGTTTAATTAATATTAGCAACTTTACGAATCGTCAAACACCTTTACCAGTCGATCCTAAGATTGGTCCTAGTTCGCGATTAAGCCGTAAAATAGGTACATATACATATATACATAAGACTATTTAAATAAAAAAAAACTTCGTTGTTAATGTTTAATGTTTTTGATTCGTTAATTCGAACAAAAAAAATAATTAAAATGGAATAAAACATTATTAATAAAATAAAAATAATAAAATTTTCAATAATATTCTAGCTTAATTTTATTTTGTTTTAAATTACATCTACATAAGCGCTTTTCTAATGTCTTTTTAAAATATTATTCAAATTTTTAATTTGTTAAAAATACTGTAAAGTAAAAACATTTTAAAATATTTTTCTCAATTTTGTCCTACAATTTTGAGTTTTAAAATATTACTTTCGAAAATAATACATTAAAACAACTTGATGAAATATTTATTTTCCTCAGAAAAAATTCTAAAAAAGCTAAAAAAAAAAAATCTCATCCAGCTCTAGATAATTAGATCTTTAGATTGCAATGCAATAACTCCCCAATATATTCATTCATTCAAATGTTATACATTCCTATACTTATCATATATGTACATCATAGCAAGTTTTTAAATACGTTATAGCTTGATTCACAATACAACAAGAAAATGAGAAGTCGGCGTGACCAGATCTCAGCGTAGTTGTCTTCTTCTAAAAATCAGTTGCAAACAGTAGTGTATTTCTCGTCGTTTTATTACGTCAAGATTGAAGCCCGGTTCACAATGCAGCGGGAAAATGAGACGTCAACGTGAAAAGATGTCTTCACAGTTGTTCTCTCTTAAAAACAAATTTGAATTGAAAGAATACATATGCAATAAAGCATTTCTCATAAGTTCGAAAAAATGAAAAAAAGACGCAAAGTGGACGACGACGTGACGTGTATTATTTTACTGTTTAAAATTTGAAAGAGATCTTGTCACGTCGACTTCTCATTTTTACGCCACATTGAGAACCAGGCTTCAGTCTTACAAAATTAGAAAAATGAATTAAAAACTTAATAATTATCTTTTTCAAAATTGTGTTCAATCGAAGGCAAGTCATTAAACCTTAACCTTTTAAAATTTAAATTCAGTTTCATCATAATGTCTAAAATTCGATTATGTGAATTCTTTTTTCAAATTTAAAGTTAACACTGAATCTATTATAATAACAAAAACATCTAAAACGTTATCTATCAACTTACAAATGAGCCTATGTGTTTTATAAGTATCTGTTTAAGGGGTGCCTATTGTTTTGTTGTTTCGCTTTTCTTACAATTATTTCATGTTTATTTCGTTATTGTTTTATTTTGTTTTTAGATCACTTTTCCTACAGTCATTTCGCATTTCTTTCTCTCTCTTTTTAATCGTTTCACATTTTCCTTAAAAGTGCAATGAGTTATTTAGGTCAAGGTTATTCTGCTAATGGTTTATTTCGCATTTGGTTTTAATAAAACTATTGTTTTAGCGTGGGTTTGTTTGGGCCCTATACGAACTAACTCCCAAATGAACTAACTCCCAAAGAACTAACTGCCACTAAAATTGAACTAAGCCCTATTACTGCGCCAAAGCAACCCCTCGCACCTACTCCAAATCCTCTAGTGTGCCCAAGCAGGAGGGATGCAGGGGGCAGCATACCCCTCATATATATACCTCACTGTTTATCGTAAACGCGCATGGCGAAATAATTGACATCGAACTAAACAAAAAACGAAATACTCGAAAAATTAAACAATAAAAGGCGAAATGACCTTAAAACGAATTAAGAGAGGTTTGCTGATACTACACTTAACAATTTAAGTTGAACTTAATTTCTTTAGTATCACTTTATGACATGAAAAAAGTACCCCTTAAGAAATTAAGTTTAACTTAAATCGTTATGTGTTGTATCAGCAAACGGGTCTAAAAGAAAGAAAAAATGATTTTTTTCCAAAAAAATTATAAACCAAATAATTGAAAAAAATATTAATGAAAATACTAAATAAACGAAAAGCGAAACGACTAAAGCAAAACAACAAAAAAACGAGATAAAAAAGACGAAACAAACCATACCCCTGTTTAAGGTTCTTTTAGGTCGATTGTAGCATACAATAAAAGAAATATGTTTATTTAATGATAAGAGCGGAACATCTTACTTTAAAACACTTTTATTCTAAATTTTCATATTTGAGAGGCATCAATTGACTAAATAATTAGGATTGAACAGCTAGCAATACACCACCTCTTCTAGATAAACTAAAATTATAAGAATAACGATCCTTTGGAAAGCAGGTTTGGAAAAGCTTAAGTCTAAGTAGTGGCTTAAGCTAATTGGCTTTAATTCCCAAGCTAATGGGTGACTTAAAAAAAAAAAAAATGGTTGATAAGGTGAGTTGTGAATTGTGATAAGTTTTATACCTTTTAAGAAAATGCAGAACCAGGACAAGCTTTACTAAAGCAAAAAATGTTATTGAGTACAGTATAATATTTATATGGGGTGCTGTTTCAAACGTTTCAAGAATAAATTAATTTTGACCACCATTTAGGGCTATCGATTTATTTGTAGCTACATGATCACTAAAATCACTAAAAATATTTCTTTATAAAAAGTTTAATCTAACTAATAGTAGTTTAATAATACTAATAGTAGAATATTTATATGGGGTGCTGTTTCAAACGTTTCAAGAATGAATTAATTTTGACCACCATTTAGGGCTATCGATTTATTTGTAGCTACATGATCACTAAAATCACTAAAAATATTTCTTTATAAAAAGTTTAATCTAACTAATAGTAGTTTAATAATACTAATAGTAGAATATTTATATATATACAAAATAAAATTGAACCGCCATCCACTTGGAAAAAATAACTAAAGTTAACAAATTATTATTATAACAAAAAATTGTTCGTAGATAGTTTCTTCAACTTATCTTAATAGAAAACATCGTCAAGTCAACAAAAATATAAAATACAACCTATACCGCTAAAAAAAAATAAATACCTACGCACACTTTTTTTCCTCGGCAATCAAAATTGTAAACAAAATTTCAAAACAAAACAAAATATTGAAGCATTATCGTCATGGAAACCAATATAGGAACAATTAAATTTATAAATATCCTTTTGGAAATTGGCTTGTCTTCACAAAAATCCTACATCATCTAACTTCTTCGTTTCTCAGCTTCGCCACATGAATCATATCGGCGGGCGCTTTGAGTTGTGGAGTGTCACCTTCTATTTGTAAAAATATTCAATGCTACAAGCTTATGATTTAATGTTTTTTTTAATTCAAAAATTCGCAACCCTGTTCGAAAGATATTGCTAATAAGCTCTGGTGGAAAAAAAAACTCATATGGAAAATTATTTCCCTTTTTAAAATAAAATTAAATAAAAACATTTCAATTTCAAGTCATTAATAAGAAAACAAAATAAATTCCATGAAAGTCATTATTTTGTTTCATAAAAAAATTGTTTCATTCGACGACTCAGATAATTTATCGTTTCCATTTTTAGTGAAAGTTTGGTCGGGAATTTAATTTTTTAAGCAAACCTTACGGAGGACAAGAAGGAATTAAATATTTGATACTTAATACGTGCGTTTTTTTTCTAATGAGAAAAAAAGGAATTCGGTGCTAAACAATTGACATGATAAATGCAACATACATGCAACTATACTAATCCCTTAGAGGCCAGAAAAAAATTTCTCAAACACCCGTAGAATTGGCTAATTCGATTTTTTAATTTGTGGCCGTTTTCGACAATGTCGTTTGCGTCAAAATGCAATTGCAATTGTCCAATGTTCAAAAATCCAAAACGAAATTTGTGTACATAAAAATGATTATTTCCGATAACGCAGTTTGCTAAATTCATATGTTCGATAACATTTGATTTGTGGCGCAACTCTGAAGTAAAAACATCAAGTTGACGACAAAAATATTGAGGTCGTATTCGTAAACGCCACAAGCGTTTACAACAAAATTGACTGACGTTGAATAAACAGATTTTATGTAAGCAGAAAAATAGCATAGTTGACGATAGCAATTTCTGCGTCAAAAAATTACCATAATTTGACGATCAAATTGACGTTTTCGAAAACGGCCATCTTCCATCCACCAACACTACAAAAACAATTAACAACAATAAATTCTTATTTCGGGATAGGCATTGTGTTCTGTAATAGAAAAACTGAATTTAAATGTAATTTGATAAAAATTTATTGTCTTATGTTTAAAATGGTTTTCATTTGTGATTATAAATACTTAAAATTTAGATGAGAATGACTTTTTTGGGCGAATATACAGTTTAGGTAAAAACTACCATTTTCCGCCTTTTTTAACTGCAGATATTTTCAAAGTACCACTTTCTATCACTCGACCAGAATTGTAAAAGCTATTTAGATGTTTTCCTCCTCTGTTAATTTTAGTGGTGCCACCATAACCATAAGCATTTATCAACTTGCCAGCGTTAGGGGAATTTATAGCTCTATGACCACCCAACGATGGTATTGATAATGATGGCTGTGAGTTTCCACCGCCACCAAAAAGAAGTTTAAACAGTTGGGGGATAATTGATCCCAAAGAACTGAGAGGATTTGAGGATTTTGATGAGGTACCTGCACTCGGGCCAAATGGATTGGGAATGGATGGTGGGTCGGCAAATATAATTTGTGGTTCCGATTGGGACGGTGAGCCGTGACTTCCAAAGTTACCACCATCATGATGATGTCTACCATATGACTGGTCTTCAATGACCTTTAAAATTTGATGAGGTTGAAATGTGGCACCATTAATATCATGATTACTGCCATATGATTGTTCCTCAATGATTTTAATGATTTGGGTCTGTGATTGACCACCAAATCCATGACCACCATGTTGTATGTCATGAGAATTATGAGCCTGTTCGTGAATGATTTTAATGATTTGTGGTTCAGAGTTATGCGAGTGAATATCGCCTAAGGGTTGCCATCCACTTTGGCCGCCGCCGCCGCCACTATGTCCATCAACGTAGCCTGCTCCATTTCCAGCATTTTGTATGTTGATTATCTCAACTGGAGCTTCTGGAGCATTGTGATGTCCTTGCTCGAAATACGGTAATTGATGTAAATGTTGCAGTTGTTGAGGCTCAATTTCTATTTCTTGCACTAAGTTACCTCCATATCCAGTGGATATTCCTCCACTGCAGGTGTATATAATTGTCGTTAAACATAGAAGGATCTATTCAAACAAATAAAAATCAGTGATATGTTTCATATATAGTAGGTATGCTATAGAAGTTCATGTCCTTACCTTCATTTCGATCGTCCGGTGCTTAGCTATGTTAATTTCAATGACAACGCGACGAGACAAACTGATACCACTACCAAGGAATTAGTTTTCTTTTATACCTAGGAAAGCAGTCTTCCACCATATTGCACATCAGTCACATCACAGAAGTGGGTTTTATTTTTATAATATAGTTACACCACTTTAAACAATTTTCAGACTTTGGGAAAAAAAATCAAGTTGTGTGCCTCTCCTAAATGTTACTGACAAATTAAAAAAAAAATATTGTCTGTGGCTCGTCAGTTTGATTGCCAACGGCCGGCACCGTAACAACCAAGACCGACGACATCAAAACACAGTATAGCTTCTGCTGTAGTGGACCATTTCTCAATCAATGTTTAGTCCAATTCCATATACATAAACACACACACTAAAAGATACACAAAACTATATTTTTTCCCCCAAGTAACTTTGAACAAGCGTAACTTGTATAATCAGTTAAATGCGTTAAGCATTTGTATTAATTTCAAACAATTTAATGGGTCATAAATTAGCCGTTATATTTATATGAGAGCGGGTTAAAGTGTTGCCAACATAGTTAATTTATATGTTTTGAAGATCATTGTAAAACAATTTGGTTTGGGCCTTAATAATTAATAGCCAAGCACATATGTCGACTATCAGATATCTGCAAAAGCCTATAAAATTAGAATACTACCAATAAAAAGTGTATCCAATTTGTTTACAAAATCTCACACTTTTCTTGAATCTACTACGATTTCTGTCAAAGTGCTGTAAAAAAAACTGAAGAAGAAATAGTCAGATTTATTTCGATACCTTCCATTTTAAGTATTGCCGTATTCCTTTTTCAACTGCATCTATTTCACTACTTATATTGATGACATTCGCGTTATATATTATCTGTAATAGAGGTATCTACACGGTTAAAAATTCTGGGGTATTTTTTAATACAGCTCTTGTATTACAGCCGTATGCAATACAGCAAATATTACATTTTAATACTAGGGAAATATTAAAAAAAAATTCTAATCAATTCTTATTACATTCTAATATTTTTGTATTAAAATATCATTTGTAATACAAAAAAGAGTCGATTTTAACCCAAAAGAATAAAACATATCCCTTTCAGAGAGGGAAAATTTCTCTCTCAGTTGTCATTTCAAATATGAGAATTTTTCTAATAATTTTTGATTACATTCTAATACCTCCTCGCCCTTTTTTTGCTTCGATGCTCTTTTTTGTCAGCCATATTGAATATGAACATTTTGAACAGACTGCGTCACTTTTTAATACACCCAAGATTAAAATTTATTAATATTGTATTAAAAAGCAAGAATAATAAAAATAAAAAAATTTAAATATGCATTATTTTGAAGGCGCTTTGCAGTTTTTCGAGGCACAATTGTTAATTAGTAGACAAAATTTCAATCGCAATAAGATTTCTATTCTCATTTCTGAAAAACGATGGAGAAAATAATGTTATTTTTCTAATAAAAATAATAAGAATAATTATTCCCAAATGGAAATAAATTGACATACAAAGATAAATAGGTGCTCTTGCAAAAAATACACATTCATTATTATAGCTATTACGAAGTACGAGTATGTATTCATAATATTTTCTGTGTTGCATTAATTCTCAAAAGAAATATCCTTTTGAGAGAAAATTTTCTTGTGAGAAATTTCTTTGTGAGAAATTTCCTCAATTTATTTCCTCTCTTTTTATAATAAAGTTCTATTTTTAAAATGTAATAATTTTTGTATTAAAAGTAAAAATGTAATATTTGCGATGTATTAAACTTTAATACATTTTTGGTGTTGTCATATATACAACCCAGAAAATATTAAAATTAATGCCAGAATTTTTAACCGTGTATCGAGGTAACTGGAGCAACATGCCTAGTCAAACTGAAAGGTTTCCTTTTTCTTTAGTAAATCGTCAACTCAATTTTTCTAGCCTGTAGAAACACTGCAGCAAGTTCGCAAAATTTTACAAACTAATATGACAGTATCTAAAACTTACTATAGCGTGCTAACAAATACGCAGGTACAAATTTTACTAAGTGTAACACCTCATTAATAAAAAATGCTTAATTTATCTAATAATTCACGAATAAAACATTAATTTTCGAATTAAAATATTTTTTATTAAACAATTTACTGCTGATTTACGTTAAGAAGCAAATCTTAACGAAAATCTACTATACATATTCAACAAGAACTTTGCCATCGGCAAAAGAACTTTCTAACAAAGTGTGAACTTTTGCATTTTAGCTTGTAAATTACGTATGTGTGACTAGCAATTTTTTTATTCTAGCATTTTAATCCAATTAATAGACGAACTGTCTATTAATTGGATTAAAATGGATTAACCGAAATTAAATTTTTGCGTTTCCACGTGTAGATTGAGCTCTTTAGAGCCAGTTGTACAAATATTTAAACCGTGGTTCATCAATTTTTATCCATCGATTTCGGCGGGTTAATTGAGTTTCAACAGTGGATTACTGTTCAAGTGTGTTATAATAACCAATTACATACTTGAATCAGCGTTGAACGTTAGTTAATCCGCCTAAATCGGTGAATTAAAATCTTGAACCGAGGCTGAACCACTATTGTACAACTGGCCCTTAGTGTCAAAAATTAAACTTTGGATAAAATTTTACGCGATTTTAATCCAATTGATACACCGCCTTAATTATAGTCATTGGCAAAAAATATTAGTCTTGGTTGAATTAACTAATTAATTTTTTGTTTTTTTCTACTTTTTTGGACTATAAATAATGAACCATACATCACATGTTTCATATTAAAGAGTCCGTATCATGTAATATTCATTATTTATAGGGTCTACTTAATACTAAAGTCATACCACGTTTGGTTTGTTATATACATAGAGTATACTATATATACCATTATGGTCATTACCATATACCATTATGGTCCATTTTGCTTAAATATTTAAGTAGTCTCTAAATTTTGTTATTAGAAGGGCCCAATGACATTTTATTAATCCAATGATCATTGATATTTTAACAGTATTAAGTTTTTTATATTGAAGTATCAAAAGACATTTTATGCAGAAGATTGGACCGGAATAAAAGAAGTTAAAAAAGTCAAAGCCTAAAAATTAAAAATTTAAATTTTCATTTATAATTAAATGATTACTATAACTGACACCTATAAATCTTTTAAATGTCACTTATAGTTAAGACATTTTACATGTTTTATAGACCAATTAAAAAAAAACTACACCATTAAAAAAACAAAAATCACTTCATTTGGCATCCATAGTGAAAGTTACAAGCAACTTGAAAAAAAAGAGTATCAATACCAATGTACATACGTTATACATATTTGTATATTGCCGGATAAAGTTTTTAATATAATATGTTCGCATATTAGCATATTTGAGGGGGTGAGGTACTGACGGATGGTCTCATCATTTAACTGTTTTTAATTTTACATAATATAAAAATTACAATTCACACAGGAATCTCTTGGTGATGGAAGTGGGGTAAAAACAATAATGTTATAATCATTGATGGAATTTGTTGTTCAATCGATTTATGTTGGTTATGTGACGCCTAAGCAGAGGCCCAGACCAAGATTAAACCATCCACTGTTGGCTAAGGTCTTGGCGAATGGTTATCTATGAATGGTATTTTACTCATCTATTTATCCTACTATATAATATGTATGTTGAGTCATACTTTATTTTTGTTTTGATTTTTGTTTGAGTTAAATGTTTGCTGACTAAAGGTGAGCTCTACAAGCGTAGCGTGCGTCGTCAAATGCCTACTTAACCGGTTTTTTTTTATTTCCATAGAAGTTGTTTATACCTAGGTCTATTTTGTTGATTGTGCGTTTATCTAATCAGTTCATGACCTACAGCCTAAGCAGATGAACTAATTCCCTTAAAATTTGTAAGACAGAACATTTTTTACTTTTAAATTTCTTGGATGAAATAGGTGTCTACTCGCATTTCCCTGTTAGAACGAATAACTAACTTATATTTTCATTATATTGACTTTCAAGTATTAACGATTTATGATTACGCGGTTGTGTTGCTCAAAGCATACAACCATAGTACATGAAATAAAGAAATACATATAAACAAAACACATCTATGTATTACCATGCACATAGTTAAAATCTAATTTAATATGTGTTGACACGATTTTTTCTAATTCCGTTGAAATTACTACTGAATTATTCTTTCTAACTAAAATTATTCTTAAAAGTACACGACAAGATTACAGTAATTTTTTGGTTTCTTAATCCTAATTTTTCACGTCAATCGTAAGGAGTAGCTTACTATTTAACAAATTCAATATGTATACTTCTGGACAAAATATACACTAAAATAAACTATATAGAAAAGTCTACAAAAATTAAATTCAAAACATAACTATCAACATATGATTAGTAATGATTGGCTAGTATATGTAATTCGGCAAAAAAAAAAAACGCGTTTGTTCGATTTACCCGTATTTTGTCAATACCTTTAAGGAACATAAAACTGGTTCACCATTTTTGTATTTATTAATGCAAAGTTATAAAATATCAATTGCGACAAAAGTGATTGTTGATTTTTGTCAGATGCAATTTTCAAAAAATAGGTTTAAATTTTATTTTTAAAATAATTTTTTTTTAATTTTCGTATTGTTAATAATTGTTTAATGTTAAATTTATTTCTGTTAAATACTAGATGGTACTTCTACCAAACAAACAAATTTTAATCAAAATCGTAGTAGTAGTTTTCGAGAAAAATAAGATTTTCTTTAACGGTTAAAAAAAATATATAGGTAGTAGGGGAGACCGGGGACAAAAGTAACACGTCATGAAAGTAACAAGCTCACTCAAAGCCTCAATAAATGTGTTGAAGCATTTTCTTGTATGCAGTTTTGAAAACAACTTAAATCTTCTATTTACTAGCTAGTTGTTGTCGATTGGTCGTGAGTTGGGCACCTGCCACATTCAAAAGAAAGAAAAAGTGCATCATTTGAAATTTGTTTGGTTGTAGAGTTTTTATCTAAAAAAGGGATTAAATCTAAATATTTTAAGGCAAGTTTCTACCCAAGCATTCTTTAATATACCTATCCTTTTTTATAGCTGACCATCATTTAAAAAATCTAATAATCTGAACAAATTATTCGTGATGAAAGTAACAAGTTAATTGCACCCAAATTTTATTAAAATGTTTATTGATAATAATTAATGATAACTTTCATGAGTTTTTCGTAATTTAGAATGCCACGTACTAATGTAAGAAGAACTATTCAAGGAAAATTGACACATCTATTTATAAACACGTCTATATTTTAACATTTAGTGAAAGGCTCCACTTTCATCTTTAACTACTGTGAATCAACAATTCCTTGGTCAAAATAATACATATGATAAACGTTTTCGTTTACCATATCAGGCAATATGATTGAATCATCGATTAAATACGGTATGAAACATTAGTGTTAACTCCGTCCTGGAAATATAGGACGAAAGTAACAAAAGAAGAGTCTTGGAAAAATGATAACTGTTATATGTAAATTCGTCATTCTATTCAAAGTTTCCTTCATCAATTTCCAGATAAATAACCCATCTTTAAGGTGGCATATTTCGTTTTCTGTTATTCCTACAAAGAAAAGAGCAGGATTTTAAAAAGTAAAAAATGTTACTTTTGTCCCCGGTCTCCCCTACACAATACCTACTACATACAGATAAAAATTTTAAACAAGATCGAAGGTGTCGTTTTTGAGGCAAAAATAATTTCCTTACCGGTTTTTGAACACTTGTATGAGAGGTACGTTATTTTTGGTCGAAAGAATAATTTTTATTTAAAATTAAAAAAAAATTAAACTTTCTTAAAAATCAAAACAAATACAAGTTTGAAAATTTTGGTATACAATAATTTTGAAACACTTTGAAACATTTTCCATAAAGAAATTGATGCAAATATATTTGATATATTTATTAATTCATTTATAATTTCACATTAAGATTACATTTTATATTTCGTAATTGGCTTAAAATAATAAGTACATAAGTGATTAATTGCTTTAAAATTAGCATTTGTTTTGTTTTTCATTAAATACAGTTAATTTTAAATATGTATAGATTTTTGACTTGCATATATTTTCCATTCGGAATTTATATGTTTTCAGCTAGGTGATTATAAAGATTAATTTTGAATTTCTTTGCGTTTTTGATTTTCCTAAGTTGGCAATGTGTTCCACTGGGGGGTGAAATGGGCGAAAAATGTGCGCTTGGATTCCAAGCAGTTAAATCTTGGTTGTATTAAAATGTCTGTTCTTTGGGAATTTGGTCTGTTGAACAAGTAGTCAGGTTGATGTGATTGAATGATGCCATGAAGAAGAATAAGCTATCTAAACTTGATTAAGTCTTCGAATTGAAGACCTTTTATTTGCTTAGAATATTCAGATATGTGGAATGATGGAATCTACACTATACAGAATACTTCATTAGTTAAACCATTTTTGAGAAAATTGAAAACTTAAAAAAAGGTATGGGAGGTATCATTTATAACCATTTTTCTGATTTTTTGCATTATAAAATGGTAGCCAGTGTGTACAAAAAATTAATGAAAGATTTGAGAAAAATAAAATGTTCATTATTTGCTAAAAAAATTGTTTGGCAGTTACCGGTATTTGTGGTTATAAAAAAATTAAAAAAAAAAACTTGTCGGGGAATGACCAAAAAACGCTAGGTATCAGTTTTAAAGAAAATCAATCCACCCGTTTAGGCCAAAAGGACACAGAATTATACGAGACCCATTTATGTATTTCGACTTCACTATCATCATAATGTCATGTTTTTTTTATAAATCTCGAGTTTGAAGTTTTTGAAGAATCTAACTTTAGGCTCTAACGGAACTTTACAAGGGCTTAACTTAGCAGGATTTCTACCATCTTGATTGAAATAGTGAAGTTAGATTTACCATTTCCTAAGTGGGGTGAGGTATAGATATTATGTTTATATACAAATCTCGACAGAAAATCAAGAATTGAAAAAGTCCCAAAAATTAATGCATAATCCAGATTAAAAAAAAATCTATAAAGTTATAATACATAAATTTCAAATACTTCAATAGAATCACGATGGATTAATACATTGCCCATGTCTATGTTTTTTTGGTAGCATGAAATCAAAATTTTAACTGAAGACCGAATATTTCCATAAACATAACGTAAATCTCTTGTTAAAAAAATTTAAATTATACCAATGAAACTTAGGGCGATCAAGGATATTTAAAACAATTATTAGCCACCCATGAGCCATATGGATCATCCTGTGAAAATAAAACCTCTTCACAGGCAGTGGCGAGAAGCCTGTTTTCGGATCATGAAACGTGAACCCGATTAATAAATAGGAACATATGTAAGTGTTATGTGTGCTGCTTTAAACATCTTAAGTTCAAATCAAATTTATGAAATATTACGTATACACTTAAACACTTCTTTAAGCGCGTTCTGAATGCAAATTTTCATTTTGAACTATCAGTGACATGACAATTTTCAAAAAAATAGAATAGAATTTTGTTTTTAGTCAGCATGGCACCGACATGATTCTATTTGATACTAGTACACTTGGTTCGATGTCAAACCTAATAAAAGAATTAAAATATTTTATATATTATGTATAATGTATATGTACATTATTTTATTATTTTGTGTCCTAAATGAATAAAAATTGAAAAGTCCGAAGACGATATAAAGAAGACATTAATTTAACTAAACATTATTCATCAAGAAGAATAAATTTGTTTTGTAAGTTGTACGTACAAATTTTGCATTTTATTCAAATGTATAAATTCTCAATATTGGTAAAAAAAAATCACGAATGAATTTGCGTTCGAAATAGGTTAGGTTAGGTTAGGTTATAAGGGGTGTGCACAGCATGAAGCTGTTGCGTACACGGGGGCCTACTGGTCCATTGTGAT
Source organism: Epistrophe grossulariae (assembly GCA_929447395.1). Classification (NCBI taxonomy): domain Eukaryota; kingdom Metazoa; phylum Arthropoda; class Insecta; order Diptera; family Syrphidae; genus Epistrophe; species Epistrophe grossulariae. The sequence goes on from OV839568.1 coordinate 66,978,477, forward strand.
CCCCTGTAAAAGTTAGCATCGATGCTCCTCAATTTTGCCGATTAGCGTAGACTGGCTCGTTAACGAACCAGCCTGTGCTATCTATAAATTTCCTCATGTTTGCCATTGAGACCTGTGCTAGATCATCCAGCTCTCCAACAAACCTGTTTCCGAAATGACGGAGTCGGCCGGTTTGGAGGTTCGGACAGTCACAGAGCAGGTGTTTAATGGTTTCTATTTCCTCCTCCTCTTGACAGCTCCTTCAAAAATCGGGTGCAAATGCCCCTATCCTGTTACCCATTGTGCCAATGGCGCAATGACCTGTTAGTACAGCTATCAAGGTTTTAATGTTCTTTTTACTCAGCGATAGAATATACCGAGTTTCCTTTTCATTTGTGTTAGGCCATAAACTTCTAGAGATTGCGCAATCGTCCCTGGATTTCCAGGAGTTATTGATTTCCTCTTTTAGTTTAAGGTCTATCTTCCTCTTGAGTACCCCAATCGGGACGAGTGGTCCCCTAACTGAATGGTCGCTACTACTTGTGTCTGCTTCTGACCCTTTCCTGGCTAGTTCATCTACTATATCATTCCCTTCTATATTGCTATGTCCAGGAACCCAGCAGAGCTTTACCTGGTTAGTGTGGCAGATTTTATTTAGTTCCTTCCTACAGTCTAAAACTGCTTTTGATCTTATGGTCTCACTGGCTAAGGCTTTGATAGCAGCCTGGCTGTCCACGAAAAAAGTAATCTCCGAAGAGCTTAGCTTTTCGTGATGTGCCAATTCAGCTGCTTTTCCAATGGCAAAGATCTCGGCCTGAAAGACACTACAGTCAGCTGGGAGTTTATATGACACTCTGATGTTGAGTGATTGGCAAAACACTCCCGCACCTGTTCCTGTTTCCATTTTTGAACCGTCAGTGTAGAAAGGGATACCCTGTTTACTTATAAGTGAATTAGGATCCCAATCCTGTCTTTCTGGTATGAAAATAGAAAATTTCCTATCGAAATCTAGTAATGGGGGGATGTAATCGGTGGTCTCCATCAGTCCTGGAATCGTGTCATATCTTTGTAAGATTGACCCGTGTCCATAAGTGCTGTGCCTCCAAAAACTCAGTTCTCTTAAACGAATTGCAGTTTTGGCTGCCGTGCATCTTATGAACTCATCCAGAGCAGGGAGGTCCAAGATCACCTCCAACCCAGCTTGTGGTGTGGATCTTTGAGCCCCTGTTATTCCTATACAGGCTAGTCTCTGTACCTTATTCAGGTTCTTGAGATAGCTTGATTTTTCCACCGCCTTCCACCATACAATAGAGCCATAGGTAAGAATGGGTCTGACAATCGCTGTGTACATCCATTGGATGACTTGCGGTCGCATACCCCAACGTACACCGAAGGTCTTTTTGCATGTGTAGAATGCACATAGTGCTTTTTTCATTCTCTCCTCAGTATTACGCTTCCATGTAAGCTTGGAGTCAAGGATTACACCTAGAAATTTAGCTTCCTTTGAAAGTTTTAGAGGAATACCATTTAGTTTGGGAGGGTTGAAGCCCTCCAGTTTCCGTTTCTTCGTGAACAAAACTAGCTCTGTCTTGGTGGGGTTGACCCCGAGACCGTTCTTAGTTGCCCAAGAAGATAAATCCTTTAATGCATTTTCCATAATGTTTTCGGTGATGGTAAGAAACTTGCCTGATACCAAAACCACTATGTCATCTGCATATGCTACGATTTTAATGCCCTGATCTTTGAACTTTGTGAGAATTTTGTTGACTACGAGGATCCAGAGCAGGGGTGAGATGACTCCTCCCTGTGGTGTGCCTCTAGTAACTGTTTTCTCGATAGTGCTAACTCCTAATTGAGAGTTGATAATTCTGCCATTTAACATGGTGAAGATCCAATCGACAATGACAGATTCAACTCCAACAACAACTAAGGCAGTTTTGATTGATTCCGTTTTAACGTTATTAAACGCACCCTCGATATCAAGAAATGCTGCCAGGGTATATTCTTTATGTTCAAGACTTTTCTCAATATGTGAAACTACTTCATGCAGAGCAGTCTCCACTGATTTACCTTTAAGGTAAGCGTGTTGGTAGTTGCACAAATTGTTTTCGTTGAGAAGTTCTCTAACATGTAGATCAATTATCCTCTCTAGTGTCTTAAGGAGAAACGAAGAGAGACTTATTGGTCTATAATCCTGAGCGGTCGAGTGAGTCGGTTTCCCTGCTTTTGGGATAAAGACTACCTTGACCTTTTTCCAGCTATTAGGGACGTATCTAAGTTTGATACAACTTATGAAGATTACCCTAAGCCACGGAGTTATTACTTTGAGAGCATTTTGAAGAAGAGCTGGAAAAATCTCGTCTGGTCCCGCTGATTTATAGGGTTTGAACGAGTTTATTGCCCAGATAATCTTCTGCTCAGTAATAACCTGATTAAGTTCTAAATTCGATTCCGTGTGAGTAAAATCCAGCGTGTTCGATTGCGAGCAATCAGAACTTTCTGGGTTTTTACAACCGGGGAAATGAGTTTCCATGAAGAGTTCAAGCGTTTCTAGGCTCGAGTTCGACCATCATCCATCAGGGTGTTTTATGTACCCCGGGATCGTGGGATTAAGGGCCAGGGTTCTACGGAGCCTCGCCGCCTCGCTTGTTTTTTCAATGGATTCACAATGTTTAGCCCACGAATCCTTTTTGGCCTTCCTTAACTCTTTGGTGTAGATGTTAAGTGCGGCTCTATAAGACATTAAGTCCTCTTCTAATTTACTCAGTTTAGCTTTATTGAAAAGTTTTCTCACCTCTGTTCTACGTTTCTTTAGTACACCATTCCACCAGGGTGGGTTAGTGGAGTTATTGGAACGAGATAAAGGGCAGTGTTTTTCAAAAGACATTCTCATTTTGCTAGACAAGTTTTGGACAACAGTGTCAATGGTTGAAGTACTTAGACTTGTATTGTCCTCTGGTGGATCAATACAGTCTTTCAGCCATTTTTCGTACTCTGTCCAATTCGTTCTAGTTGGGTTCCTGTAAGGTTTCTTTTCAGTAAAGTTCCTGTCTATAGAGAAGAGTATCCTAAAGTGATCCGAAAAAGATTCTTTAGGTGAGACTCTCCAGTCTTCAACTGAAATTTTACTATTATTGCTAATAAGAGTCAAATCTATGATTTCCTCCCTGTTTTTGTTTCGAAAGGTAGGGTGATTGCCCCTATTACATAACGATAAATTAGAACAGAGAATATATTCAAAAATTGACTCACCCCTTTTATTGATGTCCTTTGAGCCCCATTGAGTGTGGTGAGCGTTGGCATCACATCCTACCACCAAAGGTGTATCGCTTGCTGTGGCATGGACCACCAGATCGCGGACTGTTTTTGATGGTGGGCTCTCCTCCTCGTACGGCATGTACGTCGACGCTAGAATGAAGTTTCCTTCATTCGATTCGACGCTGATTGCCGTGTTGTCCTTGTTGCTGTACCTAGATAGGAAGAAAGCGTTAATTGATTTTTTCACTAGGATACAACTTCTTATATCACCTTCATCTGACGTGGAATGGAAAAGGTTGTAGTGTTTTGACCTCAACCCACGGATTCGGTTTTTGCCTAACCATGGTTCCTGGATCAAGGCCACATCCACGTTCTCGTGAGACATGTAGAGCGTAAGGTCGTACGTTGCTGCTTTAGCGTGGTGCAGGTTTATTTGCACCACTTGCAGCTTTTGACTCCCCTTTGCCTTCATGCCTCTTAACCTTTACGGTTCCGAGACCATACCTCAACACGTCTTTCCTTTCTCTGAGCAGAAGGTCAGATTTCTTGTCTGCCACAAACAAGAGGTCCTTCCCTTCGCCACCATGACTCTTTCTTGAGTGTTGGAGCTTCCATTCTAAAATGGGAAGCTCTTTGTTCTGCTTCGCCAACAGCTTAATAATGGCTGCGTCCTCATGTTCTGCAGGAGGGGGGATCCAGATACTAAACTGCTGTCGGAGTGGTAGAGCCGCGGCGGGTAGAACTTCAAGGGAGGAACCTTCCCATAGTTCGTCAATGTTGGCGATTGTATGGTACAGGAACTCCCGTGATTTCTGGTCACCGCAGCAGACCACTTTAACTCCTCGCCGCCATCCGGCACCATCAAAGATATAGTCCTCAGAACTATCGTTCTCTGATGCCGCCATCATAGCTTTAAGGATCTCATTTTCCACAAGAAGCCAGTTTTTTGCCGATCTGGGTCGTCACGGCTTATTATGGCGATTTGTAGGTCAATAAATAGTTCGAAATAAATAATTCGAGATTTTTCTATTCGAAATTAAAAATTTGATTTTTTGGGATTTTTTTTTCATTTGTGTTTTGATCATTCCAGATAAGTTCAGGATTCCAAAAATTTCCACCAAAATAAAAAGATTTAAATAATTTGAAATAACATGAAGTACGTCACCGTCAAATAAAGAAAGTAATGATTTGTTTTTTAAATTCAAAAGGAATTAAGTAAATACATTAGGTACCTATACTTTTCAGTTTTAGTAATAATAACTCCCATTTCTGGTGCACCTACATACATTTTGTAGGCAATGTTCGTATTTTCTTGTCAATAGTTGTTTATTAATTCTATTCACGAGTTGAAACGTTATTTATTATACTCATTGCCATGTTGCGTATGTTCTTGTTAATACTAATTTAAGACAGAATAAAGTGCCTCAACTAAGTCAAGTGTACTGAACTTTCTTTTATTTTTTACCCAAGTTGAAGAATGTGTGATTTATATTTTTGTTATAATATTTTTGTTATAAAATTTCCTTATTCATATTCAGAAAGAAAATGTCATCACCATTATTCGACCAATGTCTTTTTTAAAGAGATTTTTATATTATCTTAAGGTGTATACACGCCAAAGAAACATTTTTGAAACAATTCCGAAACATTTCTGACATTTTTATTTTGGTCTGGATGCTTCGTGAAACATTTCTGAAAGTTTCAACGGGAAACTTTGTTTGTTTTTCAAGAATTTCACATGTGAAGTGGCGGGAAAATGCATAAAAATAAAAATGTCGCGAAATGTGTGAGCAACACAAACAAGAAAACACATTTTTTCAAATTTTTGAGAAACATTTCAGAAACGTTTTTTAAAAAAATGTTTCTTGAAATGTTTCTTTGCAGTGGACACACCTTTAACAGTTACCATCTGGATTTACAAACTTCACTTTTTCTTTTAATTACAAAAGTTGTGAAACCTGTAGTTCAATGAACGACGCACGTCAGCCCGATGTGCATTTCACAATTAAAGGCAAACAATAACAGAACGTTTTTAATTCAAATCTCAGCTTTTATTTTTGTAAGAATATAAAATATGACCTTTAGTACTTAAATATTATCTCAAGAAGAAAACAGCACAAGGCACTTAAATGAAAACTAATAAAGAAGTGTTTGGTAAAACGACCTACGAATAAATGGACAAATGGGATTTAAAACATTTAATGAGGCTAAATTCTTCCCAAATCTAGACAAAATGGTAGAAAACTTATTTAAATTACTGTTAAGATACAAAAATTTGCGCTTTAATTACTAAAATAAGAGAAATTTGAGAAAATAAATTGGTCGTCACCAATTGCAATCTATTCGTTACGACCAACTTTTTTTCTCAAATTTCTCTTATTTTAGTAATTAAAACGCAAATTTTAGTATCTTAAAATTAATTTAAATAAGTTTTCTACTATTTTGTCTAGTTTTTGTGAAGAATTTAGCCTTATTAAATGTTTTAAATCGCATTTGTTCTTTTATTCCTCCGTCGTTGGTCATTTTCATGTGAATAGTCCTTAAGAAAATACCTTTTGATGGAAAATATCTTATTTAATAAAATTCCGGACGGGGTTACAAAAATGTTCTCTTAAATATATGTACGATCACACAGTGGTTTTAAAGTCTGAATATTGTAATATTGGGAGCCTTTATTTTATATCACCTGCCAAAATTGTAGTTTAGTTTTAGGAACTATTTTTACACTAAAATTAAGAATGTAGCACTATGTTTGGACATATTATGCAAGCACTGAAAAATTATTTAAAAATCAACAACTTCTGAAATTGTTTTAACACCAACGTGATGTACGCACCATTTGATTTCTTTGACGAATCTTAATTTATGAGAAACAAATTTTAAAATCGTTGGAGCGGTTTTTTTTTTATTAATTTTATGTGGAAGAACTGGAAATAATTGTTTGTTTTAAATGAAATAATAAACGTTTCAATTGTTCATCATACTGTTAATATAAATGAGGAATTGATTTTAGATAAATTACATTTTTTGCCATTTTTCTAAAGCAATTTAAAGTAACCAAGTGTCCCCTATTCAGGGGCCTATAACACAGACCAACAATTGTCAACTAGTCAACAACAACTTCTTATTTAACTATACTTGTTCATCAAGTGAATATCAATTTTGTAACACAACGAAAACCGTAACAATTGTTATGAAATAATATTTCCCTCGATTTGTGCAACTAGTAAATCTTACGCGTTAAGTTATAAAGAACTTAAAATGGAATTTAAATTTTTCGTTAATAAAATAATTGGTCAAGTATTTTTATAAATGTTATCGTCTATCTACACCACTGACTAATAGTCCAATAAATATCTGGCTAATTTTAATTAATTATCGTGTTTTATGGCAGAGGTAGGTAAAAAATGGCGATTTTGTGTAAATCGGGCATTAGCCACTCTAACGAATATGTGTGTACTATAATCGTTTGTAAAAACATGACTAGCGTTTTCTTCATCAAAATGGCATATTATATCCCAAAAGAATTAGGGTCTGTTTCACAATTTCTTATTAAAGCTCCAATTAAGCAACATGGAACTTATTCGACAATTAACAACCTCATTTGCGTTTCACAATATCAAGTCTAACTAGCAATTAAAGTTCGCACCTGCCTCTTCATATCTCATGATCCGAAAATAAATTTTAATAAATTATATAATGCAATTCATATTATTTCAGTAATCAATTATAGATTTCAATAAAATATTATGTAAAGCCCAATTTTTTTTTTTTTAATAAAAACATAATTAGAGTCCAACGATTTTTTTTAGTATCAAAATTGGGCATTTATTTTTATAGCGAAGCGAGGGAAAAGTCCTTCGGTTTCCCTACATATACATATGTTTGTATTTCATAATTTAGTAAACTATTGGTAGGTATACGCCAATTTGAAGTATAGGGTTGGGTTCGATGTCCCTTTCTTAAAGTTCCGCTTTTTAGATCTTGCTTTGTATATAATCTCACTTTTACAATTTCGTCTCTAAAAGGGCCGTTTTTTATAATCCCATTTTTAATTATTATAACACTTTTGAAATCAAAACTAGTTGTTTTATTTAAAAAAAATCAACACGGTCAATTGTTTTGCGCCACTCAATCCAATTTAAAAAAATATATATGTAATAAGGCTCAGCCTCAACTTGTTACTACAGTAAATGACAGCACTAAAACCGTAAGCAAGAAGTTGATTTTTTTTGTGTATAAAGAATTTTTGCAATAAGTAAATATTTAAACAAATGTGTAGAATGCAAATTAAAAACATCTCGAAGAATTTTCTTTTAGTAAAATAATTTAATTTTTTTTAGATTTTACAAACAACATTATGTTATTTAGTTTAATATATGGATTGGAAAAAAAACGGGTTTGTTTGGGATTTAGTGGGATTTTAAAAAGAAGGTTGTAGTAGATTGAGAAAAAAAAAACAGATCATGATATTAGAGAAATTTGTTTGAGTTATAAAATGGATAATAAACGGAAACATTAATATTTTTTTTCAAATAACCGGACTTAACTGTAAGAGAAGTCATTTTCAATTGCGTAGATACATTTTAATAAATAACAATTTATTTTGTATCTTCTGTAGCATCCCCTATAAAATTTGATTCAAAAATTGAATAAAAAAAATAATAATAAGTTATTCAGCTTCAGTTGTTCTGAGATTCTCAAACAGAATAGAGTTCACTATAATTTATATAATAATGATTTTCACAGTGATCTTAACCCTTACCATTATTGGGATAGTTGTGGGATTGCTTTATATTTTCCTTGTGTGGAATTTTGATTATTGGAAGAAACTAGGGGTTAAGGATTCTAAACCAACAGCTTTCTATGGAAGTTTTCCTAGTATGGTTACTCAAAAACGCAGTATCGCCTATGATATGCAAGAAACTTATAAGTACATAAAATAAAATGAAACATATATTTTAATCTATATACCTATGCAATAGTAAACCATTTGTATCTATGCAGGCAATATCGCCAAGATGAGGATTTTGTTGGTGTTTACGTTATTCGAACGCCAGAGTTGATGATTTTAAACCCTGACCTTCTACATAGAGTCGTTGTTACAGATTTTAAGAACTTTCACGATAACGAGGCATCAACTTGGGTAAGTATGTATAAATAGCGTTTCAACCTTAAATGTTTATAATTGGGCTATGATTAGAAGTTTCAACAAAACAATGTGGTTTATTTTTTAGTTTGATGTTGAGAGTGATAAGATTTTAAGTAACAATCCATTTGGTTTAACTGGTGAGATTTGGAAAGAACGTCGCCAAGAAATAACGCCTGGTCTAACAGTTAATAGAGTAAGAAAACACTTATCATTTCTTTATTTACTTTTTATGATATTTTAAAATTATTTATAGATCAAATCAGTTTACCCAGTAACCCAAGAGGTATGTGGAAGGCTTTTGAAATACATGAAAGAAAAATGTATAAACACAGACAACAATGGAGTTAACGCAAAAGAGGTATGTATGTACTTATGAACTAAGTGCCCATATAGTAAAATTATGATTGTAAAAGATTGTCAAACAAATATTGATAGATCTTTAGAACTTTTTTTTTTGTAATTTTTTCTTCATTCTTTTATTTAATATTGATTTTATGTATCATTTTCAGCTTTGTCTACGTTTTACATCCGAAGTAGTAACTGATTGTGTTTTAGGTGTTAAAGCTCAAAGTTTCACTGACAATCCAACACCTATACTCGAAATGACTATGACACTTTTTACTCAAACAACAGTCTTTACAGTTTATGCATTTTTAGCTGGATTTTGGCCGTTTATCAAACGCTTTTATAAAGCAAAGTTTTTTAAAAAATCAACTGAAGAATTCTTCACCAGTCTCATGGGATCAGCTTTTGATATGCGTCGCAAACAAAATTTAGATCGTGTAGATTTTCTGAATTACATCCTACAATTGCAAGATAAGAAAAATCTTTCAAATGATCAACTTGTTTCGCATTCGATGACTTTTTTGTTGGATGGATTTGAGACTTCCGCAAATGTTATATCTTTATGCTTATATCAGGTATGTTTTTCTGTATAATTTAAATTTGATTTTTATGTAATATGTAGTGTGCGTGAAATGGTAATAATTAGCAAAAAGAACAATTTTATACACGCTTGACTTTTTACTTGCTATTCAATAATCTTTCGAGTTGTATTTCTACAAATAAAAAAAAATTTAATTCGAAGTAGCTTAAACCGGTCACTTGCATTGCCCATAACTCTTCGGTTCGAACTTTGAGATACTTATGTGTAGAAATTCATAAAAAAGCACAGAGTTTCAAAGTAAAGGAACTAGGTTTTTATGGTAATTAGGTGATTTTATCATTCATGAAATGTCAAAACGGTACTATGGTAAACTAAATTTTCAAAATTCGAACTAAATTAACTATATAATATTGCGCCACTGACTGTTTTCTAAAATTTGTCTGCGATGAATGAATTCTCTTTAAAATTACCTACATTATACATTTTTTCTCTAAATTGTCCGACTTATATTTAAGCTAGCTAAGTATCCAGCAGAACAAGAAAAGCTTCGCAAGGAAATCGAAACAAATCTTAACGAAAATGGAAAATTGGATTTCGATAAACTAGACACATTGGTATACCTAGATCAATGTCTTCATGGTAAGGTCAAAAAAGTTTAATATTATTTACATCATTCAAAAACATTTCATATGAATATTGTTTAAATTCTTTCAGAGAGCATGCGAATTATTCCACCACAACTTTTTGGAAAAAAACTCTGTACAGAACCAATTGTTCTTACCAACCGAAATGGAACTAAAGTACATTTAAAACGCAATGATGTAGTCCTTTTACCTTTCTATTCTATCTACCATGACGAGCAATACTTTCCAAAACCCGAAGAATTTATTCCCGATCGGTTTAGTCCAGAAAACGGAGGTCTCAAAAAATATCGTGATATGGGTTTATTTCTTCCATTTGGTGATGGACCGAGAATTTGCTTAGGAATGAAATTCGCTCTCACACAAACTAAAGCTGCTATTGCTGAGATTATTAAGAATTTTAATATCAAATTGAATCCACGTACAAGAAAGGATAATTATTTACATCAAACCTATTTTATGGGATCACTTGAGGGTGGGATTTGGCTTGACTTTGAAGAGAGAGAATAATTATTTTGAAGTGAAAATATACGATACATATATTTTAATTGTTTTGTTTGAATTGCTGTTAATGATAAGATAAAAAACGAAATGTAAAATTGAATCAAATGAAGGTGTATAATGAATAACTCAATATATAATATATATATAATATTAACACAATTTTTACTTTTAGGTTCGCCAAAATATAGACACAAAGAAAATGTTATAATGTGAAAGTGAATATATATCCGCCTTGATTTAAAGTACTTGATTTTAGTTAATGAACATGAATACCTAATAAAATGATGATACCTTGCTATACCTATTGCAAAACTTAGTATTTTTCCCATTTTTCTCCAACGATTTTTATCAAAAAAAAAAATTCAAAGTAGGTACTTCTACCTGAATTGTTTTGATTCTAATAGAATATGAAAAAAATATCTTACTAAATTTACAAAAAATTACAAAAAAAAATAACTTCTTCAAGCATTTATCACTTTTGACAAGTTATCCGACGAAAAAATTTGTATTTATACATTATCACCACTATTTATAAAAAATTATCAATCAAAAATCGAATTTTTTGATACGATTCATTGACGGAAAGGTGGTATTTCTAGATCCTTAGAAGCCTTAGAAGAGGTATAAAAAGCCTATTTTTAAGTTTTAAATATTTTTTATATTTTTAAGTATTTTATGGTTCACATCAATTAGGGTGTGTTTACTACCAATTTAGCATTGAAAACCCCAATTACTAACGAGCCTCCGGCCGCAAATATCGGGTTTTGCAAAAATTGGTAAAAATCATTTTTTTTTTTAAATTTTAATGATGCCAGCGTCGTAATTTTATGCAAGTCATTAAAATTTTGTTTGTCGAGATTTGTAGAATGATATACATCGTCGATGGAAAGGACCTAAAATGGCAAAGCGGTGATCTAGAAACTGCCTTTCCGTCAATGTATCACATGACACAAAAATACAAACTTTAAAAAAAAATCGATTTTGGTTAAATCATTTTACGGCTGAAGTAAAAGCTTTTAGCATATTCGTGATCTAAGATATACCTTTTCATCGCACAATAAGAAACTAACACCCGTATTACGATTGACAAATTATCAATTGATATGTGATAAATATTGAATTTGATGTATTAAAACTCAATTTATTACAAATCTGATCAACTATTCCGTAATAATTATTATAAATTTTCTTGTTATTCACAGCTTTCTGCGCCATTCACAATGATCAAAAGATTTATCAATTGAGTTTTTTGCTATCGATTTTAAAATTTATCAACTTATACCTATCAATTGATAATTGACAACCCTAATAGGGGTGTAAAAAATACGTTTTTTTATTCAAAGTGGCCTTATTTAATTTCTATCCGCATCGTAAGTGCGTTACGTTTTTCAAAACTACGGATTAACTTTTCAAGATCATTCTAAAAGCCAATATTTCTATCCAAAATGTTATTATTTTATTTTATTTTATTTTATTTGATTTTAATTAATTTCGATCCAACTCTAAAGAAGTTTTTGGATGGTGGTATTCCTACAACAAATTTTTTTACTGGTTTTGGAATAGGCTACCTCCTTTATCATCATAGTTCATCGAAGTGTTATAAAATTTTAATCGAACCTCGCATTTCGGATAGGACGACGTTTTTTTCTTTTAATGTGTAGGGTGTGTCAGTGTGAGTATTATTATTATTATTATTATCAATTCTTTATTTTCTCAATTAAATTATTAACAATTTTTTTTTATATATACTTAAGAATAAGGACTTGGCAATCGTGCCGTCTGCCTGATTTGACATTCCATAATGAAAAAAAAAATTTACAAAGTAAAATGAAAATAAATAATTAATTTATAATAAACAAAAATTTTGTAATTAACAAAGTTATTGAAAAAAAAAAAAATAAAAAATACCAATTGAAACATAACATAAAAAAGAAAAAGTTTTAATCTACCGTAACTGGCCCAGTGCATTAAGTTAAGAAACTATTTCGGAAATTTAAGGCGTGTTTACAAAAATTATAAAGGGTAGACCATCCAACCACGCCATTTAGTATTTCGTGAAGTTTGTTTACAGTGAGAAAGCTTTCATTAAAATGTAGACGACGGATTTCCTGTAGTATTGGACATATCGCAATGAAGTGATATACATCTTCTGTTTCTCTTCTATTACATAAAGTGCAGGTTTGTGGTAGATCAGCTCGATGAGGGATAAAGTTAAGATTCAAGATTTCAACTCGTGCTCTAAAGATAAAACTTATAGCTTCGGACGACATTTCATTACTAAAGTAGTTTGCTTCTGAAGGCAACTGGTGATTGAGGTACCTATAAGTATTCCGGGATGTTGTTGATGTTGCTCTGGAGAGATGCTGGTTGAAATTTCTCTCGTCAATTTTAGCACTAACATTGGCAAACATAAGATGCCAATCATTTACGTTTGACTCCATTAAGTTAAGGTTAGTATCATGGGAGATAGCTAACTGATTCCATTCCTTGAAAGGAGAGGCATTAGATTGCAGTAACCTTAGCATAAACGATTTGTGAAGACTTCTGTCATCTCTTTTCATCACTCTTATTATGTAGTCGTAGTTCATTTTAAGGTTGTGAGTATATATCGGCGTTATACCAGACTCCACGTAGATAGCATAATTCGGGGTTGAGCTTGGTAATCTAAATAGGCGTTTGAAGAAATGCCTTTGAAATGCTTCAAACTCCTCCAGAGGCAAGTATCCGAAAATCTGAGCTCCATAGCACAAGCATGTGTTGACAGTTGCTTGAAATACGCGATATTTGGACACTAGATCAATTTTTGGGTTTCCAAAAAACTTTGGCCACATCCAACTTAAAGCTATTTTAGCTTCATTGCTTTTTTGTTTGGCGTTCTTCGAAAAGTTTAAATTATACGTAAGCAATACTCCGAGATATTTGAACTCTTGCACTACCTCAATACATACATTGTTGAGCGACCAATTCTCTACTGGAAGTCTTCTTCTTTGACGCGCTTCAAAAATCATTATTTTTGTTTTGTTTGTATTTACATGCAAGCCCCATGTCTCACAAAAGGAATTTAATTTGTTGATTTGCAGCTGCAAAGTGGAAGGATTGTCAGCTAGTAAAACTAAATCGTCCGCGTAGAGCAACACTTTAACTTGGATATCGGCGAAGAGTATTCCCCCTGGAAGTACATCACAGATATCGTCAATAAACAAAGCAAACATAATAGGGCTTAATATACAGCCTTGGGGAACACCAGCTGTTGTTTCAAACCAATCTGAAAACTCTGATCCATCCCAAACAGAGGCGCTAGATGACTCCAGAAATTTGAAATACATCAACAGGAACTTCCGGGAGATTCCTAGTGATGAAAGCTTATACATCAGTGCCTGTCTGTTAACCTTGTCAAAAGCTGCTTTGAAGTCTACAAAACAAGCGTATAACTTCTTCTTTTTCTCAATAGACTTCCTGGCAATACTAGTCAGGGCAAAGATGTGATCCATAGTTGAGAATCCCGACCGAAAACCAGCTTGAAACTTGCCAAGAAGATTAGTATTCTCGATCCACTTGGTTAGCCTTACGTACAGAATTGAGGTCAGAATCTTTCGCAGAGTATTAAGAATAGAAATCCCTCTGTAGTTGTCAGGAAGATTTGAATCACCTTTCTTGAAAAGGGCAAAAATAACTGCTTTATTAAAGTTGTTTGGCACGTAAGAGTCATTGTATAGCCTATTGAAGTACACGAGCAGATAATTTTTCAATTGTTCAGTGCTATTTTTGTAAAACTCGACAGGAATACCATCTATGCCTGGAGCTTTGTTATTTTGCATTTTATTCAAACTTGTTTCCAGTTCATTCCAAGAAATTGGGCTATCCAATTCACTGACAATGGAGTTAGGTAGTGCGTAAGAGAATGTATGGTGATTCTCCTCAGCCGACAAAAGAGTTTTAAAATGAGCAGCAAGTGTCTCAGCTCCGAGAGTGTTCACCATAATTCTATTTCGTCCGCCAAGTTCTCGAACATTACTCCAAAATTCCTTAGAGTTCTTACAAATAGTAAGTTTTTTTGCTAGGTTGTTAAGGTAATCCGTTTTCTTGGTTGTACATAGATATTTGTAATCCTTATTAACGCGTAGGTAAATATTTTTGAAAATCAGAGCGTTTGTCGATCTAAACAATTTCAGATACACAAAAGAAAGTTTACGTAATCTTTTACAATCCTCATCGAACCATAAATTCTTTGGAGTAAACGGCGGGCAGTTATGGTTATTGAGTGTTGGCGAAGCTGAAGCTTTAATAATTCTTACTATATGCTCATCACAATGCTCTACACTGCATTCTGGTTGAGAAGGAAGAGAGTTACACTGTCGGTTTAAACGTGATCTATAGAGGTGACCATTTTTTTCATTCCATTTCAATTTCGGAAAGTTGCTTGAGTTTCTCTGTATATCATTAGTAACAAACTGAGATTCGATTACTATAGGTAAGTGCGCAGAAAAATTCGCTAAGTCCACTTTGAAGTCTGTAATTGAATTACTCCATTCTCCCGCAATAGATCCGATGTCGATCACAGATTGACCTTGGCCGCTTATAAAAGTGAATTCACCAAACGTATCACCTTCAGATGTCCCGTTCAACACATACATTCCAAAATTTTCAAAGAATTCGGTTAGAAGTCTACCATTTCGGTTGAATATTTGATCTTTGGAATTTCTAGTTTCGTTAAAATTGACTCGCAAATGTAAGTTATGCACCAAAGTGTCAGTGTGAGTATACGAAATAATTTTCGGGGCTGTAACCCTCCTCATTTGGCGGCTGGGGAGAACCAGAAGTTCCACAAACAAAATTTTACGTCAGTTTTTTAGAAAATTTAATTCTCTATAATTTTGCTACATAAACTTTTACCGAGAAATCAGAAATAAAAAATGTTTAACTAAAACTTGGCATAGGGTTGCCAAGGTTTGTTAAATTAAAAAAAAATTTTAAATTTAATTGTTGAAAGTGCAACACTGTGTAACATTTTATTTAGACACCATCAATGTAAAAAGTAATGTTGATTTGTCAATCGAAAGAGGAAGAACAAAAAAAATTCGAGACACATCTATAAGAGTGCATATAATCAAAGAAATTTTGTATGAGTACATCAAATTTTATTAGAAAAATATTATTATCACTTAAACTGCATATCTAAGATATTTAAATTAAATTACTTTATTTCAGTACAAAATCGAAACATTAACGAAATGTATAGAATTTTTTTTCAATTCATACTAAGGTACATAATGGATTAGATACTTTGTAAAAAGTCTACCGAATTGAAAGATTAATCATATGAAAAAAAAACAAAATTCATCAGAAAATATCTGAAAACAATTGAAAAACTCAAAATCAACAAAATAAAAAATTATGTTGAAAAGAAATACAAAAATTAAAATAATTCCAAGTCGATAGAACGAAAAGTAAACAAAAGATATGAAGACAATTGAAAAAGATCAACAATTCAATTCATATCATGGAGGTGAGTTGAAAATTGTTAGAAAGTTTAACACTCTGACACTCCAACACTGAATTAAGGAAAGATTTATTGACGTCATAATGATACACAGTGTTACACTTTTCCTATTAAGGAGCGACCAAAGTTAACAATAGTAAACATTTTACAGAAAAAGAACGCACCACAGGCGATTAAATTTACTTTTATAAAATAATTCCTTACCCTGTTATGTTTAATGTTGTTACTTTTTTTTAACCTATACTTACTTTTATGGGTTGGGTACGGGAGCCCTTTTTTTGAGAATCCTGTTTTTAAAATCCCGCTTATAAAATCCCGTTTTTATACAGTTTTTTATAGTCCCGATTTTTTAAAATCCTGCTTTTAAAATACGGTTTTTTTTTTAAGGTGTTACACCTTGTGTTTTCACATTAGGGAACTAGGTAATCAATAATCATAAAGGAGTACAATACCTAATGAGTTATATATGTATATGTTTTTATCTAATTATGAAACGGGCTAAGCGGGCTTAAACGGGATTTTAAAAAGCGGGCTTTGCAGAAACGGGATTTTATTTAAGCGGGATTTAAAAAAAATAGTATTTCGGAACGGGATTTTAAAATTTTGTTTCGGGATTTTAAAAAACGGGGTTTTGAAATACGGGCTTCCGTTACGCTCCCTAATTTTGTTATAATTACTAGTTAATAAAAAATAACTGAATTTCGAAATGTAGATATTTTTCAAAAATTGTATCCCCGCCCTGAAATATTTGTCTGGTTACAGCCTTGTCGCCCGACCCGAGTCGTTTTGCGTTCACATTTAATGACCGGTTTCCTTAACTTCATTGATCATTCGAAAATAAATTTTCAAAGAGCGAACATGGGGCGATTTTAATATTTGGACCAACACTAGCGCACCAATTTCATATTTTTTTGCTCTTGTTTTGTTGTTTTATTTTGATTTCAAAAAAATTGGCGCCTGCCAATGTGATCGATTAATATATGGCGATAATTATTATTATATACCGACACAAGTAATTACTTATCATATACAGTCCATAAAAACAGTCTACAAATTCTTTTAATTAAGTAAGTATTTAGTATGTACGTTACCTTTTACTCGTCTGAGACACAGCATTGCCGAAAGTAATAAATATAAATAAATATGAATAAATAAATAAATATTTCTTAGTGCCACCGCTGACAAGAAAAAGTTCCATTTTAAGCTACTGCGTGCCACCAAAATATAAAAGAATCAGTCGATTTCAAATATATTTATTAATTGCACTTCATTACAATACTTAGGCTTTATTATATTTTCCAAACTACCAAGTTCTTCGCACTCAATGCCAGTTAAAATCTCCTGTAATGGCTTCCGATTTTTTAATAAATACCGTGCAGATAATTCGTTTTAAATTACTGAAATAGTCTTAAATTTAAAATGTCTATAGTATAACTTAATGGAGAGAATGAAAAATTGTAAAGAAATGGTAACGAAATTTCAGACACCTAAACATTATTTGCACTTCATTTGCATTTTTATCTCTAAAACTTTTGCAACCTTAATGACAAACCTTTTAAAAATCCTTTAAAAATTATATTTAAAAAAAAAACAAACCAGGAATGATCAATTTCCCAAACAAAAACAAATAAATTAAAACAGCACAGCGCGTGCGTTCAGCACGTTAAGTGCTTTATAAACGTTCTAAGAATTTTTTTTTTTTTTTTTAATATTTTATTTAACTACATATACCAAAAATTTAGTGGCAATATCATTAAAATGAAAACGTGCCATAAGTGCACGATCGTGCTACATTGGCAACGCTGCTCAGACAGACATAAACTCTGGCATAAAAAAAAACGGAACATAATCAAAACAAATGTGTATTTGTTATGTTTTATTTTTGATTTCAAAATCTCTTATCTTTCTTTTAATATAGGTCGGTCAGTTTCATTGGGAAGTTCATACTCTTGAAATTGAGTTTTCATTTTCAGTATTATTTTTAATAACGGAAGTCTGATTGAAAAGACATCAATTTATTTTCAAGAACCATATTGATCTTATATCTATACTCCTGTAAATCGTTATTCATCATGTCAGCAGCAGAGCGAAACACTACAAATTTTCCTACAATTTCTAATAATAACTTTCCAAGTCTATCCGAATTCTATTCAAGTAAGTTTTCTATTTATTATAACTTTTCCACACAAAAGCAATGTCATTAACACTTCATTCACTCTTTAGATCTTACTCCATTTGTCACATTTTCATTTTGTACTGCAACGCTATTATTGGCCTTAAATCTAGCGATCTTCGCAACAACCATTTTAGAAGCTAAAAATCGTCTTTCCAACAATCTGTACTTACCAACAACGCTACTTTGTTCCATTTACCCGATCATATCATTAGCTGCGCTTGTTACTATTTTGCTTCCAAAATCATGGTTCATTTGCAACACAGTGATGCATTTATCCTTCACCTTTGGAGCAGTTGTATTTCATAATTTATGCTTTCGGTATGCCCAATCTGAAGTTGGTTATCTAAAAGTGGTCGGCAATAAAAAAACATTGGATTTACAAACATCTCCATTTTGCTGTTGCTGTAGTTTCTTGCCAAAATTGACGCCACAAAAGACAAGACTCTTTGCCATTAAATGTCTTATCTGGCAAATGCCCTTGATCCAATCCAGTATTATGATTGCATCGAATGTGATATACTACAAGGATGCAGTGAGTTAAAAGAAAAAACAAACAGAATAAGAGGTGCTAACAGAATTCCATCAATCTGTTGGGGAAAACAATTGTTCAGTATCGAATATAAATATACAAATAAATAACGGACAGAGAGTAAATTCAACAGTTGCCCTTATAAATTCGCAAATAATCCTTCATGGATTTCATAATGGAATAAATCTATTAGCATCAGAGCCAGTTTTTCAGTGACTGAATCAATTCTGAGTTAAGCCAGAGTTAGCTAATCCTTCTAATAAATTCAATCCGAGTTAAATCAGAAGAAGTTATTTAGTGTAAGATTAGCTTAAACTTTCAGCTGTCAAAAATCTGTCGAAATCAAAGTGCGACAATATGGAAAACGCTTTACCTATTGAAACTGAGACGACGACACTATATACGACAGTTGGCTGATTTCCGTAGATCCGCCCGCTCTATTTCAATAAGGTTTTGACACACATCTGTCAGAAATGTCTTTATTCAGTAAATCTATAGTTAGCTCACCAAATTCGATGAGTTAACTCGCGATCTAAATTGACTGAAAAACATTTTTCGGAGAAGCTAACTCGGGTTAAACTCCGAAACCATACAAATAAATACCAGAAAAGATGTGAATATTTTGCATTAACATATTGTTTTCAACAGGAAATGTATGAAAATCTAAAGATCTTGTTTGCACCATTTATTGCTACGTCTATCATAAGTGGACTTTGGGGTCTAAATATCACAGTCAAGATGTTAAGTCAATTATTTTCCAAATATAATTTAGGGGTAAGATCGTTTATAGAAAAAAACAAATATCACATTGACAATAGAACTAAATTTTTATAAACTTTTTATTTTAGAAAAAGATGTTAAGTCTTCAGTTGATTGTGTTGCTTTGTAAACTACAATACCTGATTCTAGATTCGCAATTAGATTATTTTGATTTTGGCGGAATCTATCCCATCAACAACACAATACTCAAAAAAAGTATGATAGTACTATATAGATAATCTTAAAAAAATTTAACTGAGTTATTTTTATTTTCTTTATAGCCCTGATAAATCTTTTAATTTTAGTCGAAATGAGTATTGTTTCAGCTTTGGTTCAAAATGCCTACAGTCAACCATCATTAGAATTTTAATATTATAAAAATAATTACCAGTGATTGTGATATAAATGTATTCTAGTAACACATTTTGTTATTAAAATATTAAAAAATATCAAATGTGTTTTGTTATTATCATTCACCAAGACAAAATAATTATTGCATCATTACCTGATTTTTTGTTACTGTGGAAAACTTGTTAAATTTCGCTCCTTGGCCAAGTTTAATAAAAGTCGACCAAGTCGTTTTGAATTATAAAGTTTTCAAAAAAAACCAAAATTAAACTTTTTTTAAAAATCCCAAAAAAATTACTTTTAAAACTTTTTAAAACATTTTCTATTAAACAATTGATAAAAACCAGTTGAACAGGTTTTTTGACAAAATCTAAAATAAATATAAATGTGCTTTGGGAGGTGCCATTTTGTAACGTTGTTTTTGAGAAAAAATACGATTTTATTAATTGCTGAAAGCAATTGTACGCCATGTACCTTTATTTTTGGTTGTAAAACAAAAACAAGAAAATGTCTGAATGTCCAAAAAATGGTGCTGTTGAAGCTGCAGCCGAATGGACAGACAGAATAGCGAGAGCCACTTTTTTGAAATCGCAATGTCAAGTTTGTTCAAAATCTCCAGTTCGATTTATATATACCATCTAAAAAAACTGAAATGATTTTCAAGAGTTACTGCCTCTTGCGAAGAATTGACAAATCCTTAAATAGCAATTATACATTTATGTAAAAAGTGCCTCACGCTTTTTTACTTATTGCAATATATACATAGGTACAAAATGGCAAGGGGATCATGACGTAATCTGGAATGACAAAAATCAAAAATGCACAAAAATCTAGAATGAACAAAAATATCGAAAGACTATATCTTAAAAAAAATAAATTATTCTAGATTTTTTGTACCTACATATGTACATATATTTAAGGAATTCAAACTCAAATAAAACTCATTATTATATTCACAATTTATTTGTATGGGCCCACTTGTGATTATATAGTTGTGTTAGTTGACGATGACTAAACACGGTTATTATATTATGTTGGGCCGCTGGCATCACAGCACAGCCTGTGGTAAAATATCAGTTGAACAGAGGATTTTTGAATATTTTGTAACTTTAGCGTCACTTGTAATTTAATTATCGAAGTGCCACTGTGAATATTATACACATCTAATCCAACTTTGCTGCTTTCCTTAGCGCAGGGACATAAGGCCAGGGACATAAAGGTCAAATTTTATTTTTGGGGCTCACGTCTCACTTGTTGTTGTCCCACTAAATAAAAATTACTAAATGATAAAAAGAAACAATCATACACCCAACCTCGCATCTACCCCAAATCCTATAGTGTGCCCAAGCAGGGGGGGTTGCATGGGGGCAGCATGCCCCCATAAATACCTCACTGTTTATACGCCACGCCGTAATGCTGGGTGCTAGGCGCTAGCACTGTACCTCCTAATTTTTTTTCAAATAAGACATCAACAAATTATTATTATCTTCTGTGCCTCTAAAAAATTTGGGACTTATGTCCCATTTTTAACAAAAAATATTTGGGGCATAGGTTCCACTTGCGTGGATGGTTATTAATTATTATAAATTCTAGAATTTTGCATTCGAGATTTTTTTTCTAGATTTGCTTTCCAGATTTTTTTTTTCGAAATTTTTTCAAATCTTAATTTTGTAATAATTTTTTTTAAATTAAACCGACTAAAAAAAATAGCTTGGATGAACAATTTAATAATAGTTTTTACCAAGCAAATTTAAAAAGAAACTACAACAAATTATTTACAAAGAGCCATGTACACTGTTATAAAAAATTATTTTTCCAATAAAAAGTCTTCAAATAAAATAAGACTCAAATCTTTGGAAAGCTTTATTGAGGTTCTTATAGCCTTCTTCATTTATAAAACTCAAACATAAAATACACATATTTAAAACACATCAAAATCATAAAACTTAATTCACTAACTTTAATATTAATCATTCTCTAAAATAAACAAAAAAAAAACATAATCACTGCTACCCAAGCTGAACAGCTTTAAGTATCATCTGGATGTCATTTTCTTCGTGAACACCCAATTTTGTTAGATCGCCTTTTGTAAGAAGTCTAAAGACATCCAGGTCGATTTCTTCTTTTCTAAAAACATCACTGTACTTTTCCTGACCTATGTCTTGCAAGATTTTTAAGACTCTCGGACTATTTGGTCGATCACTTGATGGAGAATTTCGAAAACACGTGAATCTTGACCGCTTAGTTGAAGTAGATGTCGGTGAAGACCTTTGATTGCCTAATCTAGGTGCTAAGTCAATGGATTTGGGTGTTGGTCTTGAGTTAGGTGTGAGAATTTTTTTTAAATTAAGTAAATAACTGGACTTTCTTGCTGCTCTTTCTTCTTCGGGTGTTTTTGTTCCTGCATGTAAGACAATATTCACAGCACATGGTTGATGATTTGGTGAAGAATTATTGTTTTTCAGAGCTACACTGGACCTTTTACGTTTCGGAGTGGGACAGTCATTAAGTTTAATCTTTGTAATTGGTATTAGACTTGGCGAATGATCCCGAAAGGTTTTTCTTAGCGTTATATCACAAATTGGGGTCAATGGTGTAAGCGGTGAATGTGGATCTGATAAAATTAAGTTTTTTTTATTATAAAATTAACAGATAAACACTCCGATTTACCTCTGTAGGCGCAGCTATAGGTTTCCATGTTAAATAAAATTAATATAGCAAAAGGAAAACTTATGGACAAAAAAAATTTAAAATCCCTTCTTAATTTTGATTGACAAGATTTGGTCAAGTTTAAGACAACTTTTTCATACACTTTGAGTTTATATATTAAATGCTCATAATCATTGTACAAGAATTGTGAATTATAAAATGAAACAGCTATATATTACAGCAAGATCTTCGAATCATTCTTTCGAAAAACAAGTTTAGGCTTGCCATGTACATACAAACAAATAAAATAAAACATACAAAATTTAAGGGAACCAAATTTTGGCCAACTCCTCTAAAAAATATCTCTCTGTTTCCTTTTTGTAGATTTGTTTTATCTTTATATTTATATAAAAACCTGTAAGTCCAGTTTATTTAGTTATTACTCGTAAGGCCTATTGGAATTAAATTTGGAAATGGCGTGTTTTTGTAATCGAAGAGCTTAAATCCAAGTTTTCGATAAAAAAAACCCTTACCAGGGTTTCCGCCATATTGATTTTAAGATTGAAGTTGATTTTCGTTGTTTTATAAACGGGAAGGGGTAGAGAAATAATTTTTTGTTATTAACAAACTTTTTAAATATCATAAGAAAGTCAGTACCTATAACAAAAATTTCTAAAAAAAATTCTAGAAATCAAGAAAGAACCCGTTTAAGAGTTTGGTTTGTAGAATTAACTCGTTTGTCGAAACTAAAAACATTGTTTATGAATTTTTACAAAAAAATGAGTTTTGAAAACATGTTATTAATGGGTTTACCACGATATCTAGAAACCAATAATAAAGAAAGAAAAAATCCCGAAAGTAAAAATCTCGAAACCAAAAATTCAGAATTGAAAAAATTTCAAAAAAAAAAATCTAGAAATACAAACAAACGATTATAGATGTATATAATATTCACAGAGCTTAAAGTGCGGTACTTCGACAGTTAAATCACAAGTGACCCTAAAGTTAAAAAAAAAATTCAAAAATCCTCTGTTCACAAGCTGTGCTGTGATGCCAGCGGCCGAACATAATATAATAACCGTGTTTAGTCATCGTCAACTAACACAACTATATAATGAAAAGTGGGCTCATAAAAATAAATTGTTTAATAAACTGAATATAGTAATGAGTTTTATTTGATTTTGCATCTTGAATGATTTATTTTTTTCGAGATTTTTTTCTAGGTATAGTCTTTCGATAGTTTTGTTTTTTCATTCTAGATTAAAAAATTGTTTTTTCGAGATTTTTTGTATTCGAGATTACTTCATGATTCATGATCCTGATATTAATAGTCCAATAACTTTATCATCACAAAAAAGCGGGAAAATGTCGCGGTTTTTTGGATTTTTTTTTAAATTGAGGTCGAAAACTTGGCAAAACAATAAACAATATCATAAACAAATCAGCAAAAAATCAGAACTACCGGATCTGAAGCAAAGTCTCCCTCCTGTGAGACGACAAAGTAACAGTAAATTTTTTTATCTCTTAGCACAATCGTATTATGTAATTGAAATTAGTTATCACTCAATAATACGCAAAATATGAAAACAAATATTTTTATACTCCATTCTTCTTGTCGAAAATTTTAAGCCTATTTTTCAATTAATTTAAAAATACGGATGTTATATTTGGTAGAGAGTAGAGGAAAATATTTTAGTTTTTCTTCAAATTTTGTTGAAAACTACTCTAACGATTTTGATTAAACTTCGTATCTGTAGGTAATGATTTTTAGTAATTGTAGACATCTGCTTTCCAGTTTTTACTTGCGTAGCTACATAGATACTATACCTATGGCAAGTTGTGGATTAGTAAAGAACCGAACTCAAGATTTCAATCAAAACTAATCATTACGATGATAGCTAAGTTAAAAAAGTGGGTCTTTCAATTCTGAC
Source organism: Epistrophe grossulariae (assembly GCA_929447395.1). Taxonomy (NCBI): domain Eukaryota; kingdom Metazoa; phylum Arthropoda; class Insecta; order Diptera; family Syrphidae; genus Epistrophe; species Epistrophe grossulariae. The sequence goes on from OV839568.1 coordinate 67,002,789, forward strand.
TGCCTGTCACCTAAACAGATGGGTCGATTTTGTTTAAACTATTTATTTATTATTTCTTAAATCGATTGCTGCTTTCAATGATAAGTATAATATTTAAAGGAAGAGGGGAAATGGTCAACCTCAATTACATTCCGCATCGCCATGCCCTTCCTATTTTGTGTGATATTTGCAACCTCAAGGAAGGAAGATGTTTACCACTTTATTGCCAGATGTCCGATTCTAAGAGAGTTTCAAGTGAGATTCTTCGGTAAAACCGTGATGAATATGAACGAAGTTATTTTATGTATTTTCCTTTTTCCACCTCTTAATTTCTCTTCATAGTTCCACGCCCTTCTCCCTACTCTTATCGTTATCTTATCTCTTTTGGTTTCCGCTCTCACCATGTGTCCTGGAGTTTGCCATTCTACCCCAGTGTCCATTTGAGTTACATCTCTTGTATTCTTTCCATTTCTTGTCTCTCCTCCCATCCCCATACTTCCGCCCCATATCCCATCACCGTCCACACCAGGGTATCAAAAAGCCACATCTTCCTCTCCCATATACCTTTCCGAATTTCTTCCTCCCGATCCCCCAAGCTTCCTTCATTACCGCTGCTGCTTTTTTATTCTGTCCCTTATATTTGCCTCCTGCCGTCCATTCTTTTTGAAAACATATCCCAAGTATTTAAATTCTTTTACTTCTTCTATCTTCTTTCTCCTCCATCTCTAGTCTACTGTTGTATTCCTCCCTCCTACTTTCCTGAACCTCATCACTTTCGTTTTTCCAATATTTACTTCCTGTCTTTTACTTTCGAAATACTTTTCCAGTCTTCTTATCATACTTTGCATCTCTTCTTCATTTTTTGCCATTACGATTCTTTCTTCCTCTTACTTTTATCCCTCCCCAACTCCCCTTGCCCAGTTCATCTTCTATATCCGCCGTCATTAAGTTAAAAAGAATTGGGCTCATTGGGCACCCCTGCCTTTTTTTTTTCCGTCCAAAATCTTTCCCCCATCTCACCACCCGCTTTTACTCTACTCGTCGTTTCTTCGTAGACGGCTTCATCATAATTTTTCTTTTTACTGAGCCTTTATTACTTATTAGTTATAATTTTTAATAATATTATCTACATATCAAAATTTTCAAAACTCCAGATTAATACTAACAATTTTGTCTCTTAATTATTTTTACACAATTTTATATAAATATAAAAAAATTTATTTATTTTTTTTCTCATCAATTAAGATTTATTAAAGAAATCAGTTGGCGTACATCGAGTTGGTGTCAAAACAATTTCATTTATTTATTTCTAATTTTATTGACGCAAAAATTTAAACGATTAATTTTAAACGATAAAGAACTTAAAGTATTTTTAAAAATAATATATATTAAAATCTATGGCTTCAACATCGGTCTAAATCGTTTAAAATTTTGAGCCATTGATTTAATTTTTTTTTTTTTAATCAAGTTCAATCCATAATCATTTTTGTGTAGGTACTCTGTACTCACATAATAGATAATTATAGTTTAAACAAAACTACGTTTTTGGAAGTTGGGTCAAAATTTAAGCTTCTTTAAGTAATTAATTTATTTGAAAATCAATTGAATAGATTTAAAATATTAAGCAATATTAAACACAGCGTGATCGTACATAAGAGCAAGTTCGTGCGATACTGTTAACTGTCGTGCATATTTTTTTAAGTCAAACAACAACTTAGTGGGACTTTTAGTTTGCTACTTTTCAATTTAAATTCTCTTTGGTGACATCTGAGGAAACAAATCATGTAACACTACCAAGTTTATCAAAGGTCAATGACCCATACCTATACATGGTGCTACCACGAAACACCTGATTAGGCTTCATCCCAATGCAGTTTTTATTGTCTTTCAATAGCCCACACAAGTGTATTGTCATTCAGTCGGTTTCTCTCTTTTTTCTCCGTACTCAATATAAATAAGGGAACGGATTAGTTAAAAGTTTTGTCACTTGTCTGAATTTAGTTTCAATTTGTGTAAGGGGATTTTTGTATAATGATAAACATGTGGAGTAAACTTCAATTAACATTGAATTTTTTTTAATAAAACAACAAAAACTTAAGTGTGCTACCGTACCAAGTTAAGACTGGAGTTATTGCTATTTTACGAGTGCCACCTCGGTGGTAGCTCACTTAAGTTGTTATTGTTTCATTCCAAAATGTTCAATGCTAATGAATGTTTACTTCACCAAACCTGTACTGCATATAATGTTAGTAAATATGTATGTTCATCACACAAAAATCCCCTTATAAATTTTTTTATTTTTGTTGGCTTCAGAACCGTTTCTAACTGACAACAAGTAATGGTTGTGGTCTTACACCTTTTTAGAAACCTCAAAGACATAAAAAAATAGTAAAAATATACAAATAATTGTAAAAAAGATACAAATTTACTTTGAACAAAATTTCAGATTATTCATTTATTTGTATACATGATTCATTGAGGATGAATGAATGCGATATATTTCACTAAATAAAATATTTAAGTGGATTGTAAGTAAAATAAAATTAATTTTTCATTTCATTTTTATTTTCAATTTAATCTTTTACGATGGGCTTTTAATTTTTTTGAGTGGCAACAGGTAAAAAACGTGTTTTAGTTGTGTATTTCGAAAAACAATCCGTTAGTGGAAAACCGTTATGATTTGGTAGGAATAAGTTACTAAATTCTCAGACTTCACAATCTGATCTTTTACTAGTTTATATTTGAACCATTATTATTGGAACACCCTGTATAAAGTTTATAACTTAACCAATTTTTAAGATTTTATATTATACTGTCGTATGTAAGTAACACAAAATTCTCATTGCGAGTGAATGAATCATATCATTATATTCTTAAAAAAAAAACGAAAAAGACATTGGTGGATGAAATGTATAAAATAATGTAACCGCATTACTTAACAAACCATTCAAGCACTACCGGTCGACCAGGCTTCATCTGGCGAACTTAAAACTTATCAAATAATTGGATATAATTTAAGACTTAACAATGGGCTTCAAGGTAAGTGTGCTTATTTGCCAAATGACCAATACTTAAATTTTTTTTTTTTTTTAGGTTATGATGGTTTTTATTGTTTTGGTTATAATAGTAACTTTACAAATTTCGTTGAATACGTGTGAAGCTTACTTTTCAGAATTAAAATTCTTAAAATTGCTCTCTAATAATGAAGTTCGTCAGGCTGAAAATTTTGGACAGGTGGTCAATTCAAGAACAATTAAAATTCCAAATGTTTAATGATTTCATATAACGAGAAAAATTTTTAATTTTTAAATTTGCGTCTATCACTGAATTATGTATATTGCAATATTAAATGCCATCAATTTTTTTTTAAATAAAAAAACTTTTTCAATTATCTTGTAATATATTGTATATCTACATTTACAATCTTTGATTATATATTATATTGTTATTTTATGTAGTGACAGAGATAGTTTATCATGTAGGTACTCATGGCTCTCCAAACTAACGCGAAACATTCAGAACGACCGCGACGATGAAACTTTCGCCTGTTAAAATGTTTTAACAGGGCTGTAACGATAGCCATAGAGTACCCATACGAACCCGACGCACGATGCGATTGAGCGAATCTCATATAAAATATATTGACAGTCGAAAGTTTCGTAGTCGTTCCCAATGTTTCGCGTTGGTTTGGGGTAGCATTTAGTGAATGATTGCCAACTAAATACTACTCTTGGGCGACAGCAGAATTTGTGTGGAATGTAGTAGATTTTGTTCGTTAAGATTTGCTACTTAACGTGATTAGCAGATAGTTATTTATTAATAAATATTTTAATGGGTGAATTAAGTTTTGATTAAAGTTTTAATTGATTTATGAGTTAGGGGCCAGTAATAGCTTTCATTGAAACTCATCATTGAAAATTTTAATTTTCAGTTTTGAGGCACTTAAAAAGTGAAATCAGTGAAATTAATGCAAATAAAAAGCTGATAACTCAATTATTATTTCTGGTCAAAAAAATATTTCATTTTGGCCCTACCTTTCACATAAAACGATTTCTAAGATTTCAATGATCAATGATAAGGTAGTTCAATCATTGAAATAAAGAAATTCATTTCCTGCGATATTCTGGGTAAAAAGGAAATATTTTTTTGACTAGAAATAATAATTGAGTTATCAGCTTTTTATTTGCATTCAAATAATCACTGATTTCACTTTTTAAGTGCCTCAAAATTAACAATTAAAATTTTCAATGATGAGTTTCAATGAAAGCTATAACTGGCCCCTTAGAAGATAAAGATAATAATATGTATGTATATGAATTTTTTTATTAATAGAAGTGAGAATATTTCAAGCCTATTTATCTGATTGTAAAAGAAAAAAATTAGTTCTATAACTTCTAGGAATTGAACTCACAGTTTGAAGTGAAAAATCAACATATAATTAGAAATAAATTGGTCAAACAACTTCTCGAAATTGTTAAAAATCTTGTTTGAAATCGATATTTATTAAAAATGTTTGTTAATGAAATGAAGGGCAATATGGAAACTAAATATATATCATAAAGAAGCCCACACATTTTCCTCTTGGTTTTTAAGCTATGGACGATTTTATAGAAAACCGTGACAGGGGACTGCTGTTAACATCCAGGGGAATGTTTTTATGGACAAAAACAACTTTTTTGTGTATTAAATTAAGTCCTTAAATCATACCTACGAAAGATAAAACTGCTAATGGTCATAGATCTGGCATGTCAGACTTGACAAAACCCTGTACTATGAACAGTATCCTGTGCAATAAAATGACAGGGGACTGTTCGCCAGGGGATGAATTACTTAATCGTTTAAATATATCAGATTAGCAAAACAGATATGGCTTTATACTAGATAATCAATTATTTTAATCAAATTTTCGTTATTGAAACTCTTAAAATAGTAAAAAAAAAGCTTACCAGGAGACTGTTTTCACTAACGGCCGAGACGCGTGGTTGACAAGCAAACGCAGTCGTAGCACTAACAAAATGGCGGCTGGCTTAACTTCACAACCGATCGAACTTCTCACCGGTTCCGTTCCATTTCACGGTCTTAATATTTTGTGCCAAAACGAAATTTGGCTCTGGTTTTACATTTCGACAGGGGACTGTTTTTATTATTTGAGGACAACATTCGCACATATGTAGATATTTTGATTAAATTTCTGTTGTAAAATTATAATTATGATATATAAAGATCTTACAGTTTTTTTTATGTATTTAGATATTTTTTATTAAGTTATATATGTAAAAAAATAAAATATTGGTAACAAAGTTTGTAATTCTGGAAAAGGGACACACCAGAGGACTGTTTTTTGAGGTGTTTGAGGTTCATTTATTCAAATATTATATTATTAAATTTCTAAAAAAGCTGTGGCTTGCCAAGAATACCTAATACTATGTCGTTAGTGATACAAAAAACTGAGAAATATTAAGTTTTATTACATAAAATTAGCTTGGTACGGCGATTTTCCATTTAGTGGAGAAACACCCATTTACTAAATTTAGAAAATAAATATTTTCGTTTGAATAGAAAACCGTCCGTCTTAGTAAAAAAAAAAAAAAATAAAAAAAAATATCTTACTGCCAAGTGGATAGTGACTTTAATATACATATCGAAGGTTAAAGTGGTTAACGAGGTCCTGCACTTTAATTTAACCGTCAATTGGATCTTCAGAATGTAGAATTTAAATCATAAAGATTGTTTTTGTTTTATCTATCAAATACAAATCAAATCAAATAAGTGAAGTATTTTTTGCCCCTCGCCTCTTAACGGGGTTAAAAGACTCTCCATTTTATCCCATTTCTTTCTTGTTTTGATCTCACCTACAAGATCTAGCGTTTTGATTCATCTTATGCTTATCAGGTTACTTACATATATTGCGATAGTATTTAGAAGATTGGCGTAACTCAAAGAGATTTTTATTAAAATGTTCTCTTTCAAAAAACAAAATCTCTTGAGTACAATAATAGCCGTTTTTATGATCAGAATTGATCCATATGATTCATCAAATTACATACATAACAACAACAATACATGAACCTGCTTTTTATGGGGTTCACGTTTCATGATCCAAAACCAAACTTCTGCTTCTCGCCACTGCTGTGAGGCTTTTTTATTTTCGCAGGGTGATTCTATGGATCATGGGGCATAATAAAAAACGACTAATAACATCTGGTATTTATATTGTCTCCCACATATGTACATCAGGCCGGAGTTCTGGATCAAATTCCAGCCTGAACCGCCAAAAGAAAGTATTTTTTTAAAAATCTTTTTCAGGGTCAGTCTCTCTTTCGAGGAAAAGACAAATATTTCAAGAGAATCTCTTGTCATCGTAAAGTGCTTGTAATTATATCTGTTCGGATTCGCAAGAAAATTGTAGTTCCCCCAATTACTGCCAACGGGAATGATTGAGAATTGTAAGTCAATAGCCCTGGTTTTTCACGAGCTGTCACGCCACTTAAATTTATTGTAATCTTAAAATTTCAATAAAAATACGTGATTTTTATCCCGTATGCCGAGGTATTTTGGTTCCAAATTTCAATTGAAGTTATGACATAGCAGAGATTCAAACGTGTCACTGTCCCTCATTTTTGTTTCATTCAGAGCAGTTGTACTTTTGATGTATTTTTGATAGGAATTTGTTAACATTTTATTTTGTATTTGTCTTATAAAGGAAGAATAATAAATTGATCTACATATAAATGTAAATATTTCAATTTTAATGTATTGTTTATTTTAAAGGCCGACATCACAAATTTAAATTTTTTTTACTTCTTCAATAATGTGCTGTATACACTTGGGCTGGAGTAAACTGCAGGTGCAGCAGCATATGCAGAGCTTACAACATGGCTTTGAAGGCCTAACCCAGATGCACTGTACACAGCTGGAGCAGCTAAGCCTGCGCTATACACAGATGGATATCCAGTGTATGCTAATGGAGCATTGTAAAGAGCTGGAGCGATTCCGGTGGTGTATGCAGTTAATGGAGCTTGAGCAGAGTATGTGAAAGCACTAGGAACTCCGACAACTCCAGCTTGGGCAGCGGCAAAGCAGAGAACAAGGCACAGAAGGAACTAAAATTGAAAAATGATTTTTTTAATACATCAAAATATTTTCTGAAAATTTAAAGACTATATTAATTAAGAACTTACTTTCATTGTGATAGTGTTTTGAATATTATTTACTTTGAGAACAAAATTATAACTGATCTATAGTTGTCAATTGGACGATATTTTATAGGTTGATATAATAGGAAGTATCCGACTCCGCGTAACAATTGGGATCATTTGTTTTGTCTTGGTTTGGTTTCAATTGGATTTGTTGATTTGTTAGGTTTTTAGTAACCTGTTTCAAATATGAGATATATGTACATACATATGTATCACAATAAGATTTTAACATTGCTGAGGGATTATAGAGAACAAAGGTGTTTTTTTTTAATGAAAAACTAAAGGTGGGTGTTCGCAATTATAAGGTATCGGCATGGAACTCGTTAGAACCAAAAAAAAAAGATATCAAGATTTATTTCAATGGAATATTTTACTATCGGTTAAAATCAAAATAACTTATGAAATACTTCAATTGAATTTACAAAAATCCGTCTCCGCTGATAGATATTTCTTAGGTCAATTATTCAATAATAGGTATTATAAAGGAGTTTCTTTGTACATAATCTACAGATATAATGAAAATATATTTTTCAATAGTCAGATATAATTATATTATTACTGAAACCTATACTATATGTAGATATAGAGTTTTAAAATATAAATTTATGAATCAATTGTACACTGTGACGTATACATATTTTTTCTTTTTTAATAAGCATTTCTTTGTAATAAATTTTATGATAAAATAAAATAAAAAAATTACTTTCAATATTTTAAGGATATTTTAACTTGTTATTTTACGTTTTCATTTTGTGTCAAAAAAATAATTTTTCATTTGTTCATTTGGAACGTATACCTACATAATATATAGAAAAACAATCACTCACTTAACTACCTGGATGACTTGTTTTTTATAATCGTCAAAACTAAAATATTATTTATAAAAAAAACTGTGACCCTTAATAACACCTACCTTATACCTACGGTGACCATCCTTTCATTATAATAATGAACTATTCTGTATTTGAAGACGATGTTCATTATGAATTATTTGTTAAACAAAAACACATACCTAAATGTTCTGTATATCAGAGGTGGTTCATTATTTATTCTGTATTCCGTACAAATTCTTAAAAGTAATAACATAAATATTAAAGAAAAATTTAATGACAAAAAAAATAATAATGCTAAAGTGCCCTAACCGATTGAAAGAACGAACAAGACATCTAGTACAATTTTATTTTGTCAAATGTCAAATGCAAAGTTAGTTTTCGAGATTTCCTTTTTTAACGACGTTATATTTAATTTACATACATATATAAGAAATAATGTGATATGAAAAAAAAAATTATAATGCAAAACCTTGAATATATCTTGTCATCTTGTAACCGCAAGGTTCCTTGGTCCTCTACCAGAGTACCAGCTTATAAGAGAAAGGTTTTTTTTAATCATATGAAGCACATTAAACGAATTTAACTCTTTGCGTCAAAGAAAGAAATATTTTGACCAAATATTATGCAACTCGACGATCTTACTGGTATCATTGTATATACAAAGATCTACATTTATATACAATACTTATATAATATCGAGGAAAAAACCTACATCTCAGCTAACCAAACACAAAAATTACAAAGAATCTCATCGATGACGTACATTTGTGTTAAATTTTCTTAAAATGTTTATTTATAATTCTCGTATTTATATTTTTATTATTAATCGATTTATATTTATTTATGAACATTCTAAATTTATTTTATATTTATATTCTTATGAGATTTACATTTACAAATTAAATTTATAACCATCGCAAAAGTATTTTAATTATAAACCTGTTAACAGAGAAAAAAATTAAAATAAAATTGATTGGTAAATTTTATATTTTAGTATTCATTCAAACTAAAACATTCTTAGGTATAGTATTGAAAAAATGGTCTTAACATAAAACATATTCAGGGCAAATTGAATATCAAAATGATTGATCTTTATAAACTTGTTGTTGTATGTACATATATGTGTCTTGAAGCCCAACCTTGAAGCGTGAAATTGAAGCTGAATTGAACACCTGACGGCCGATCTTGAATCCGGACCTTAAAGCACGACCTTGACGTCAGACCTTGAAGCCCGACCTTGAAGCTCAACCTTGACACACGATTTTGACAGCTTCAAGGTCCAGCATCTACCTATAAAACTAGTGACATTGAAAATCGAAAACATTTAATTTTTTGAATCGGCCTATTGTACATGTACATACATAAATGTATCTACTCTTAATATTCTGAATTTTAGTTATCTATAATTGTACCAAATCTATAGTGAGCTCAAAAATTCAATAAAACAAGCTTGTAACATTATTTTGGTTATTTTGTTTTTTAGTTATAAAGGCATTTTTTTTGCTTTGCACATTTTAGTTATAATAAAAGTATACAAAATTGATAAACAACAATTCCATATGCAAATAAATTTATTTATAAATTTTACGACATGCAATTTTCTGAACTCAGGAGACACGTGTTAAAACGGTCTGAGAGACTTTTCAGGCCTTTTTTTATTATTTGGAACTTATCTGGGTGGGTGCCTCTTCAATAAATATTTTCATAATTTTAATGCACGGAAAAAAAAATATTACCCAGGAAAAGGATAGTTTTTGTCAACGTGGAAGGTGCCATAAATCATGTCTAGATCACGCTATGTACCTCCATTCAGCATTTTGCATCATTCTACTTTCATAAAATACCACTAGCTATAAGCAACCCCTAAATGTTGATCTAAAGGGGTCAAATTTTAACCAGATTTGTTATTGCACAAAACTCTACTCTACTCTCTACTCTATTACTTCGTAATGCATACAAATAATACAGGGTGGCCCAGATAAAACTAAGCAATGCTAAGCATTTCCATGCTTGCTAAAAGAAGATCTTATTTAAAAAAAATAATAATATACATACCTATGTACATAATATGAAAGTTTCTTTAATGAATTGTAACTCTTCAAGACCAAAGATAAAACATTAAAATTGAATCAAGTAATTCTTTAACCTTAAATATGAATAAGCTACCAAACTGGTTACCAAAATCACAAAAGTTCTATTGTTGCCATACAAAAATGTCATTAACAATAAAAAAAAAAACATAATTGGATTAGTATAACCTACGGAGACAACATTACTGTTGGAAATTTATACTTCCTATTGTTAATTAAACAAATATAAATAGTATTCAATTGACAATTATCAATCAGTGACAATATATCCGTCTCAATCAACAAACCAAAAACCCAATATGAAAGTAAGTTCCCGAAATTTTAATTTGGAATGTACTTAGTTAACATATACTCATTTTTAGTTTCTTTTGTGCCTTGCTCTCTGCTTTGCCGCCGCTCAAGCCGGACTTGTTGGAGTACAGAATGCTGTCGCTTACTCCGCTGGAGTAGCTTCTGTTCCTGTTTCATCTTTATACAATGCTCCTTTGGCCTATAATGCTCCATTAGCGTACTCTGGATATCCATCAGTTTATAGTACTGGATTGACTAATCCAGCTATTTACAACAATGTTGCTTTTGCTAGCCCATTGGTTAGATCTGCTTATGCCACTCCAGCTGTTTATTCCAGTCCAATTTTGGCAAACACTTTGTTGAAGAAATGAAATACGTATTAAAAAAAACTGATTAATAAAAATAAAGAAATAGCCACTATCGAATGAAATACTCTTTTGAAGAAAAGAATTCACTAGAAAGCCGTGGAATGAAGCCAAATTAAATAAGACAGGTCAAATTTTCAGACAACTATAAGTTGAGCTATTTCTACACAAATTCAATTCTTTCGACAGCTAAAATCCAAAAAATTTTTTTGCTACAATGGAAGACGCCCAGTATTCCCCGTTTAATTTCACCTGCTCAATAGATTGCCCTACTTAAGTTAAACAATAAAAGTGATTTCGAATACATGTATAAGATTAAAGATTAATAAATCAGCATAACTATGTCTTTTATAAATTTTAGCAAACAAATAAGAAACATGTAAATATTTGGTTTATATTGAACAGACAAAAATGTATTATAAAAAAAATATAAAACAGAAGTAATAATTCGGAAGCACTGATTTTGTATTTAAATTGATAGTCAGCAGCAAGAAATGTCAGTCACAGTAACATACATAAGTTCATAGCCTGAAAAGTCTTGTTAGGTGCCAGTTATAATTGAAAATTTTAATTGTTAATTTTGAGATGTCTGGAAAGAATAATAAGTTAATATTTTGATGCCAATATAAAGCTTATGGCTCAATTATTATTTCTATAAAAAAAAAATTTCATTTTGACCCAACCTTTCAAATGCAATAACTTTAAAGTTTTCAATGATCAATGGCATGGTAGCTCAATCATTGGAAAAATAAAAGTTATTTTATGCGGAATTTTGTACCAAAATGAAAATTTTAATAAATATAATGAATGAGTCATAACCTTAATTTTGCCATATAAATAAAAACTGATTTTCCTTTCTCAAGGTCTCAAAATTGAATATTAAAATTTTCAATGATCGTTTTCAATGAAAGATATAACTGGCCCCTATACATTAATTTAACACCAGATTTTAAGTTTTGTGTTATGTATTTTGATTCAGCAATAAAAAATACATGGAAACAATATCCCACTCGACCTAGTTCCAAGAGGTTGAGTTTTTCATCCATTCGAAACCCCTTCCCTCCCCATTCGCCTCTCCCTAAAAAATTGAAAAAACTATTTTTGGACTCATATAACTCTGCATATCTAGTCTCAAAGTAATGTTACTCACAATTTTTCCATAATGCACACCAGTTGCAGACTTTTGACAGATGTCGTTTATTGACGCTTCGAAACGCTCAAGGATGTCAAAAGTATACCCGCCATTTTTGGATTCAGCACACCTTTTTCATATGGAAATCATCAAAATGTATTGTATAAACCGAAATTTTTGGTTAAGTTAAAAAAGTTCATTTTTCCCTAGACTTATAGATATAGAAATAAGTTCTTACAGGGTAGACAGCTCTTCAGTCGGTAGGGAGTACAAACTGTAGTGTGAGGAAAAAAGAAAGTATCTACATGAAAAATAAACATACAAAAGACAAAAAGAGATGAGCATACAACAGTGTTTCCATTTGGATCCGTATCGTTTTATTATATCGGGGTGATCCCTATGGGATATTGGCGTAAATAAAACGCGTGTTATGTGTTTCGTTTTAGAAGGACAAATTGTTAATTGAAAACCTATTTGTAAGAATCTTTTTTTTATATACCATTCCACCTATAGTTAATTAGGAAATTACCCTTGATATCAATTTTTAAAAAAGGACCAGAAATTTTTTAAAAAGCATGTTCAGGAAAATGAGATCTCAGAGATATCAGCAATCTCAGTTTCATGAACAGGATTCCTGAGCAAAATTTCTCAGCTTTGCTGTCAAAACTCTGAGAAAAAAAATCTTGGATTCGCTTTCTCACTGTTTGAGTGAGAAAATTCTCTGAGATCTTATTTTTCTGAACGCACCAAATGACATTTTTGGAAAAATTGCCAAAATTTGGAAGTGAAATTAAAATGGAATATGGGAAACTATAGCCTAGGTTATCTTGGAAAAAAGTCATGTAGATCAAGGATTTCCGACAGAAAAAAAAACATCGCCAAGTTGAAATTTCACACAACAATATGTTGTGATCGATCTCATTTCAAAAGCTCTGTATGAGAAAGTTCTTGATTTGGTATGCAAAAAGATGAGTAAATGGTTGAAAATATGGGATCGATCTCATAAATTGTTAAGCATGGTATTTCTCTTGCTCAGTTTTTGTAAGGGTTAGGAAAATGCTTTATTAGTGGATTTCGGCAAGCATTATTTCCTTTATGAACGACTGAAGCAAACTGCCTTAATTATAACTCAATATTTAAAATACAATCTCTAAGAAATAGCAACAACAAATTGTGTGCAACACTGAAAAATATTTCCAGTGAAAAATACATATTTGTGTTTTGTACATTATATTTATATTTTTGGATCAACGAACGAATCCCGAAAACAGCAATATTAAAACTATAAATCCTGAAAGGTTAAAATGAAAAGTGTTCGCAACTATTTTTCAATTGTTGCAATATTGTTACATTGCCATTGCTCGTTACCCAGTGCTGCACATAAACTTAACTACGATTTTGTATGTTTATGTTAAGTGTTATCTATCGGAAGACTGGAAAACATTTGATTTACATGCACAATTTTCAATTTATAACCAAAAATATTGTGAAGGTTTCAGCTCAATCGGGTGCTTATTTTTAAGCGCATAAACAAACAGCCAATTTTTCTATACACAACATATATGCATATGTGAAACACAAACGAAATTGTAAATTGTAAAATAATGTAGGTATTTAAATTTCGTATATTTTTACATCGGATATTTATATTATTGTTTCTGCATCTACCACAATACATTCATAATTTAATCACAATAAACAGCAAATGTTAAAGCGGAGAGCTTTGAGATCGATCTCAAGTTCATCGTCAGAGCTTTTGAGACCGATCTCAACTTTTTGCAAACGAAACGGAGTTCCGCGCTGCTAGATCAAACTCACACGTGAGTTCAAGCTTGTTAGCTCGGACTCAGAGATCGAACTCATATTTTAGCATACGACCCAATGCCTCCAGAAACCATAATTAATTAACCACAAACCTTAAGGACTACTTTTGTCTCTTATATTGAATACTTACAATGAATTACAGGTAAGTTGAGTACAAGTTAAACAACCGTTTAAGAATTTATAAATATAAATTAAAATATTGTAGGTTATTGCCCCCGATTTGCGAAGCAAGAAAGCAAAAGTTCAAACAAAAATTATGTAACTGGACTCTGAGTCAGCGATATGGATGAAACCGCAACTCATCCAACTAATAAATTGACCAAGAAATTCATCGATGACGTAGATAAGGCAGGCATACAAAATTAATTCAATATATTTTTTATATTTTGGTTAAACGATTGTATTCATATTTTCGATTTATTTTCTTCTTTTTAATTTTGTATTATCTTAAGAGATTCACTTTGTTTTTGATGCAAATATAGATATAAATTTATTTTATCTGACCGATGACAATGCACGGGAGGCATTTTGTACGTGTTTAAGTGTTGAATTTGTAAAGGGAGAACAGAATATAGAAATGAATTTGAAACCATATAAGTATATAAATTGCTGATACATTTATCTTATCATTCATTCACACTTCAACAGCTTTATTAGCACTAAAACATCTTAAGATAAAATATACACATAAAATTGATCATCAAAATGAACTTTAAGGTTTGAAGATTTATTCAATTTTTGTTTTATAAAAAAACCGAATATTAAACATAATATTTTTGTATTTCTAGATTACCTTATTGATATTTTCTTTCATTGCAAGCATTTTGTTGAGTTCCTCACCTTTTGTAAAGTCAGATATACTTATTCCAGCAATTAAGTCAACTGCAATTGGTGTAGTAACAAATTCAAATGGCAACCCTCGGATTGAAGTGGTACGATCAACGATAACAGCTCGACCTATTCAACTGTAATAAAGTAAAACCATATATAGTACACAATTATAATTATTTTTGAAAATAGTCTCTAAGAAAATGGAATATTTGATGAAGAATTTAATAACACTAAAATTAATTAATGAATAACTACGTATGTAAGAATATTAATTCTTTTTAAGCGAAGTATGTAACTGAAACAAAAATATTCATACAAAAATTGACAGAACGAAATCATAAACGAAAAATTTCTTTCCCATTTTTGTTCCGAAGTGCGGTGTTCAACGAACGAAAATTGTAAATTTGTTAGCCGTTGAAAATTTGTAAGCCGTTTTTATTTTATTTTTTTCCAGTTGGTGACACTTTTAATTTTTCAGTTTAAATTATTGTAACTTGCGAGATAAGACTAGCTTTGATTTTATACCTTTGAAGAAACTTCAAGAGCATTCAAAAGTTAAAACCAGTATTGAGTCATACGATTATTTTTCATTGAAGTAAAAAAATAGTTTGGATCAAAATGTCAAATTATTTATTAATTTTAAGCAAAATAGTGTAGGAAATCAAAAATATTAAAAAAAAAATATTCTTAATTTTCTTAATCTAATATTCGAGTGCAAAACTAAAATCTATTATAGACAGGGTGACCAAAAACCTGGTTCAAAGTAGGAATTTTCCGATATTACAAAAAACAGCCGTTAATAAAAAAACCGTTATGATTCGGTATGGACAAGTTACTATAAATTCTGAAAAATCATGACCTGGTCTATCACCGGTTTAAATTTGAACCATTCAACCCACCATAAAATCCTCGAAAGCGTTGGAATATTTTACTTACATAGGTGTTACGCATATAGCTCTGTTAAGGGCCAGTTTGTTCACAGCTGATCATCTTTAATCAAGGATTATTTTAAATGATAAATCATCGCAGGTGAAAGGTAGTCAAATTTTTTCAAGGAATCGATAATTTCAGTTATTAATCATGGAAATCGCTAGTCAACCGATTTTGGTTGAAAGTGAAAGTCATCGTTCAGATCTAACCATTGTGAACTGGCCTTTAAGATACAAAATTCGTTTATCATAATTCATAATATCTATATCATTCATATATAGATAAAGATATTTACAAATTGAAACTTTGTAAATTTGTTATTAGGAGATCTATAAGCATTGAAAACGTCGTTAAGGATTGTTTGGAAACGAAACAAACACAATAAATAATTTTCGTCTAGTGAAAAGTGAAACGATGAGAATTGGGGCATTCTCATCGTAGCTTTTCTAGAATCAAGTCGTTGTTATTGAAATACGACGACACTTTCAACAGCCCTTTTGATTAGAATTTATTATAAAGGTCCTTCTAGGCCCTTTCATGAATATGATTTTTTTGTATTACAATAATATTTATAAGAAACAACAGTACAACGATTTATTTATTATGCATTTTTTTAGATAAAAGCGACTGAAAGTCAAAAATTAATGGACATTTAAATGGATTAGAAATTGCTAATTGATAATGAAACACCCAATATATAATAAAAATACAACTTATACACAAACAAACGCGATGTGCAGAAACAAAAATCTAAAGCATTACAAATTCAATAAAATAAATAAAATGTGAAAAGTGCGTATACGCCTCAGTGGACCCATCGAAACAATCAACTCAAATTTTAGTCCTTTTCACTTTTCAAAATGGATGAAAAATAAGTTGAAAATTAGACTTGTTCTCAATACAAGTATATATTAAACATTACAAATAGGCGGATACAGAAACAAAGCACCCATCAAATACGTAAGCAAGGACAAATTCAAGAAAATAATATAAGAAATTCAAATTAAACCAAAACGTTAATTTAAGCAAATGACTTATAGAGTTATATTACTCAGAACTTTCGTTACAATTGTTCAACTGCCCGTGGTTTGTTTAAGGTTGGGGAATTGCGCACGCTATAGGATTTTCACACCGTTTGGAATTTAGAATCGTTAGAATATAAAAAGGTCTCTCCATTCCTTTCGAGTTGTCTAGAGTTATAGATCATAATGGTACTGGTTTTCCAAGAGTTTTCACTCCACCAAATTTATTTTATTTATTTATTTACATTTATTATTATTATTTATTATTTTGCTGAATATTTTAAACTGATTAAACACCCTCAAATAAATTTTAATTAATTGGGTTTTTGGTTTACTCTGGGATGACCTACTTAATAATCCCAATCACACAATTGTTTGAATGTCATATCGTTAGTTGAAGCTCCAACATAAACATACCCATATCTAAAGGCAAATCTGGTTAAAGCAATAAGCGCATTTGGTTTTGGATTAAACTTGTATGAAAATTTAACTCACCATATGAACATTAAATATAATATTTCTGTACCTGAAAGTGTTAGTGTCTATAAAGTACAAGTACTCTATATACATATTCAGCCTTATTTATTAGATTTCACTAATACTCGTTTCAACCTCGGAATAGTTAAACCGAGTCGAAGCACTTACTCCGTCATAACGCCACGTCAAACGGTTTTAGCTACACCCTCCTTATGTCGAATATATTATCAAAAAAAACCAATCTCTCTGGTTATTATACTTTGGGATTAAAAGAGTTTTGTACTGCAACTAAAGCGTTTAAAGAATTTAAACCATTTATTAATGCAAAATAACTATCCATTTTGCCTTACAATTAGTAACAAACGGATAAAAAAAACTTCCTCTACACTCCTTTTTAGTTACTAAATTTCATGTCAGTAAGATACTAAAACGGCTTTACTACGGCTTTAATCCTACTATGTACCAGTTTTAGCTTACTCCGCCTCTAATTATCGTTTATTTTTTTATAAATAAGTTTTTCAGGATTAGAGGCGAATTAAAGACGGAGTAAATTTACTCCTTCGCTAAAACGACTTAATAAATAAGAATTTGTTTGACGCGGCGTAAAGACGGTGTAAGTGCTTCGACTCGGTTTAACTATTCCGAGGTTGAAACGAGTATTAGTGAAATCTAATAAATAAGGCTGATTATGTACAACGTACTTAAATACATACAAACTTTATCATCACACTTCGCAGGCAAATAATTTATTTTTCTGCAAAATATTTAGTTAAATCTGTTTTTTTTTTTTTTCATAAATATATACATACATATGTACATATATATATATATATGTAATTTAACAATTATTTACAGTTGTTCTCTCACCAAATAATTTCAAGGATATAACTAAATTTTGATTTTTTTTTTCTAATAAATTAACAAAAATATGTTCTTATACCTGTGACTGAAGGCATCTTAATTCATTATTCAAGTTCGCTAACTAATAATTAAAATTAAAATGATATTGATATTGATCGATCGCACTCTATGTTTTCTATTTGTTGTCATAGAAATAAAAAAAAAAATGTAGAGGATTAAAAAAAAAATATTGAACATAATATTTGCAACACATATTTTTATATAAGCATACATACATATGTATGTACTATTTCAATAAATTCATCAGCTGGAAACAACTATTGGTTACACGGAATGATGTGGGAGTTCTATGTAGCCAAACTGGTTACCAGAAACAGAAAGAAGGTTATTCAAAAATAGTTCCGGATCATGACTTGCAAAAGGAAAAGAGTCACTGAATCACTGTCACTTGATTCTATAAATTGTCGTTCAATTGGGCTCAATTCATCATTGACAAGAACTTCGCTCCGTCTTGAACAACAAATTTTAAATTCAACATGAAAGTAAGCTTCTATATTATTTGATTAATTCGTGTGAATCTGAACTTTGGAGAGAATTTAACAAAAATTATATTATTCATTTTCTGTTTCAGTTCCTTTTGTGCCTTTCCCTTTGCTTCGCTGCTGCTCAAGCTGGAATTGTTGGAGTACAAAATGCCTACGCATACTCTGCTCCTTACACTACTTATTCAGCTGGAGTAGGTGCAGCACCACAACTCTACAATGCTCCTTTGGCATACTCTGCATATCCATCAGTATACAGCGCCGGATTGAACGCTCCAACCGTCTATAGCACTGCTGGTCTTGGTGTTGCTAGTCCTTTCATAAGATCAGCTTATGTTGCTCCAAGTGTCTACTCTGCTCCAATTGTGGCCAACACTTTTTTGAAGAAGTAAGAACTCAACGAAATTGCTTTTTGGAAAATGTTTATGAAAGAATAAAGAATATTTTAAAATTAAACTCAGTCTTTTTAGTTAAAACTATTCATACTTGTGATATATTTTTGAACTCTAGAATTCATAATAAATTATCTTTAACTTTTTTATAATTTGCACTTCAAGAAAAATTTAATGGTACCTACATTTTGAGTATTCATTATGTCTCGCAGAATGTCCTTTTTAAACTACCTACTGGCACAAGTCTGTGAAAATTGTCACAACACGATAGAGTAGATGGAGTCAAACTAAACAACGACGGGGGTTCATTGCTTAATAATTTATAACATGCAAGAGCTTTGCAATATATTAGGCGTGTTTTTTGCAAACCTGGGGCGAATTGGTTGAAAAAAACGACAGCGGGGATTAGCAACGCCATGACGATAAAAAACATGGAGTTTTTATACAAACTATCGATAACATGTATGTAATTCATGCCGGTAACACAGTTTTTCTGTGCGCTTAAGTTAAACCCCGAGAATTCTATGGGATCAGTTGTTGTTGCATTTAACATGTTGATTGTTTAGCACCGACGTCGTTTTTTCATCCAATTCCCCCCGGGCTTGCAAAAAAACACGGCTAACGTACCTTGTAATATTTTTGGAACTTTACATATTTACAGTAATTTCCTTTGACTCATTCGAATCACTTCCAAGTAACTTTGATTACACCATCTCATAATTTTAGTTTGAAAAAAACTTTCAAGTTAGCATCCTTTCCAGAATAATCCGAGAGTTCTTGAAGATGAATATATATATATTTATATCGACAGCATAAGATTAAAAACTGATAAGAGTATTGGTTAAGGTAAAATAAGGTAAAATAAAGTTTTTTCTTTCGTTTTCTCAATCACTGTAGCGTGTTCTTTTTGGCGATAAAAGAAATTTTTACTAAAAATACAAATATTCACTATCTCGGATAGGCAACCCACAATTAAATCTCTATGTGTTTCATAACTGACACTGTCAAATAGGTAAGCAAGCTACAAGGTTGCGTAAGGAGATCCATCAAGTGGTTCGACAAGTAGGGAGAAAGTCTTCTAAGTTCTAGATTCATGTGGTATACCATAATGGACAAACTCATGGCCTAAAGCGTGTCAAACTTTCCTGCTGGCAACTATGTCAACCTAACTTAACCGTACCTAACTTTGACACCCTCAATATTTTTGGGGGCAATAACTATATAGAGAGTTTATCATGAAGTTAAACTATTCAAAGTTTTAAGCTGAACATTTCTTCGATACATACATATAACATTACTCTGCGACCGAATTGGAACAGCTAAGCTTTTAAAATTATAATTTTGTTTGTGATCCAGGAATAACACTGTTAAATTTTAAAAATATTTCTGCGACAATTTATTTTTATACACCAAAAAAAGCAACTTTGGCGACCTATACCTATTTTTTTGGTGAATAATTACAACCATTCAGACATTTGACATGAAATGTTCAGAATTTTAAGCTGAATATTTTTTGCCTATACACACCTTTTTGTATTTTGCATGAAGCTCCGTATTAAATGCAATAAACTTTAACAGGTTCACATTGCACACTTAATAAAATAAGTGGCACTAATTTTTACCATTTTGGCACTTTAAGCACAGTTTTACTGTCTGAGTAAATGGCACTTAAGTGGCCAATATGGGTGACTTAAGTGTCACTTATTCCGATAAGTTTACACTGTGAAGTTGGGCATTAGTTTTCCATATTTGGTAATTAAGTGACACTCATTCGAGTGTGAAACTGGGTCTAAAACTATAAAATATTTTTGGCCTAGGTACGATGAGTTTCCAAACTTAAAAAGAATGAAAACTCCTAAAATAGTAATTCTAAGATTAAGAAAAATAACACACCATAATTATTAGTAAGTACTTATAATCACAAGTAATACAAATTTGAATAATAGATAATAATTAATTAAAAAGATTGTGTTTGATTTTAAAATATTCCTTATTTATTTCATATTAATTTTCCAAAAATCATATTCGTTGAGTGTTTACTTCTTCAACAGAGTGTTGGCCACAATTGGAGCAGAGTAGACAGTTGGAGCAGAGAAAGCAGATCTTACGAAAGGACTAGCGACACCAAGACCAGCAGTACTGTAGACGGTTGGAGCGTTCAATCCTGCGCTGTATACTGATGGATAATTGGAGTATGCCAAGGGAGCATTGTAGAGTGCTGGTGCAGCAGCTACTCCAGCTGAATAAGTATTGTAAGGAGCAGAGTATGCGTAGGCATTTTGTACTCCGACAAGTCCAGCTTGAGCAGCGGCAAAGCAAAGGGCAAGACACAAAAGGAACTGAAAAAAAAAATAAATTGTTTATAAATTAAAGTCTCTGCATAGTCCAAATCCACACGTATGTTAATAAAATATTATAGCAGCTTACTTTCATGATGAATTTAAAATTTGTTGTTCAAGACGGAGCGAAGTTCTTGTCAATGATGAATTGAACTCAATTGAACGGCAATTTATACATTCGTGTGACAATGATGATTGGGTATCTTTTTCTTTTTCAATTCATAATCCGGAATAATTTTTTGTAAATAGGTAACCTTCTTACTGTTTCTGGTAACCAGTTTGGCTATATGGAACACCCACATATTTTTGTGTGACCAATTGCTGACAATTTCCAAAATTGATTAAAATGGTAACTACCTGCCTATGTACATATTTTGTTTTAAATGTGTGCAATATTTTTTGTTCATTGATAATCCTTATTTTATTCGCGTTTTAATCGATCAAAATCTTTCGAATTTTAATTAATATCTTAACGGACTGGCATATTGCCAATGACAAGTATACAAATATATTTTTGTTCACTTCTATCCCTAAATTGAATCGTTGATTGAATAAGAAATGTGAATGCCAAATTATACTTTAATTTGAGAAAAATTGATGTAAATTGAAATCCCCGACAGACACCGCCGCTGAAAATGCAGTTTTTTTAAGCGTGTTGGGAATTTTAGGAAACTACCTGAAATTTTGTATTGTAACACAGATTTCACTACAATACTATTATTTTCTTTTTTTAGACCTACGTAACCCAACTCCCAGCCATCTCATCCGCAGTAACTTCAGCTTTTTAATCAGTTCATCTTCATCAATCGCTGTAAAGCCAGTATAAAGCTTTGAATTTTCTCTCCCACGGTCCTTCGATACAAATTGGATAGTAAACTTTCCTTATGGCAACTATGTCAAACTATAACTTAACCATACCTAACTTTGACACCCTCAATATCTTTAGGGGCACTAACTATAGAGAGTTAATCATGAAGTTAAACTTTTCAAATCTTCAAGCTGAACATTTCTTCGATACATATAGCATTACTCTGCGACCAAATGGGAATTGGGAACAGCTAAAGGGGAAGTCTTTTAAAATTAATTTATTTTTTTTGATCCAGGAATAACACTGCAAAATTTTTATTATATCTGTGATAATTTATTTTTATATGCCAAAAAAAAAAGCAACTTTGCCGACCTACACCTAACTTTTTGGTGAATAATTACAACCATTCAGACATTTGACATGAAATGTTCAAAATTTTAAGATGAATATTTTTTGCCTACATACACATTTTTTTTCTTTTGTATAAAGCTCCGTATTAACTGTAGTAAACTTTTACTCCAAATGTGTGCTCGTCTTTATTTAGCTAAAGAAACGACTGTCACAATTGAGAAATAAAAAAAAATAGGTACGAGAGTATCCAAACTTAAAAAGAATGAAAATCCCGAATAGAGTAATCCATTTTTCAATTCTAAGATTAAGAAAAATAACAGACCATAATTATTAGCAAGTACTTACTCATATCACAAGTAATAAAAATTTCAATAGTAGATAATAATTAAAAAGATTGTGTTTGATTTTAAAATATTCCTTATTTATTTCATATAAATTTTCCGAAAATCATATTCGTTGAGTGCTTATACTTCTTCAACAGAGTGTTGGCCACAATTGGAGCAAAGTAGACAGTTAGAGCAGAGAAAGCAGATCTTACGAAAGGACTAGCGAAACCAAGACCAGCAGTACCTATTGTAGACGGTTGCAGCGTTAACCCCCTATTACCGCTGGCGAGTCGAACGAATAAACGTGTGAGTGTAAGAAATCAATATTAAAATTGTCGAATTGAGAACCTTTGGTTCGCCTTAAATGTCAAAAAAAAAAATGTTTAAGTTTGATCTCACTCTATTGTGGATTGTGGTTATCGAAAGTTCATTGATTTGAAAGTCATTCGTTAGTTCGCTAATGCAAACATCTCACTTCGAACTTTCGATTCGCCAACCGTAATAGGAGGGTTAATAACATAAAATATTAACAAACAGTGGCAACACTGATTTCGATGCTAAAGTGGGAAAAAAGATATCTTCGGTGAATTATTGGTAAGCACAGCATCCACGAAACGACAACAGATAACGGCTTTTGACTTATACATTTTGCCACCGCTCATAGTACGGTGATGTAGAACTATGTTAAGAATCTGCTGATGGCACATATCAAAATTTTTACATAGCCGAAAAGCTCTACTCTGACCAATACTATTGTGGGCGCAAGATTCAGAGCTCGAGTATCGAACAAAAGAAACTGTGAATCGCCCAGTAGAAGAAATTCGACGTCGAGCACACCTCGAGTTTCCAGAGTCTACACAATCTTTCCGGTGCATTCAAATAATACAGACGTCAACAATCGGAGGATCCAGTGACCAGTACCAGTACCACCACATCGAAGAGGTAGCCGACACCACCACAGATTACCAACCAACTCGGAGAAAGAGCCGCGTAGTATAGCCAAAGATGATAACGAAGGTGAAGAAATTTAGAAAACTACTTCTGTTTTAGTGGAGCGATTGAATATAATTCAATTAATAAGATCAAGTGACCATAATTTGCGTCTTAGAAGGGTATGACAGCATCTAACTGATGAGCCCAACTGTCGTACCTGGGCGAAACGCAATCCTTGGAGTTGAGGTCACTTGAACTTATTAATTGAATTATAACAAAAGATGCACATGCAAGAGTAAAACAAGAGCAGTGGGCATACCCATTTCACAGTCACCCAGTCTCACGGTCTAAATGACACCCGCAGGGTTTATTTAAAAAAAAAGCCAAGCAACTGGTATAAAGGGAGCATTTACACCAGTGTCTGATTGGAAATGGTGTAGAAAAAGTGGTTAGGGAAAGAAGAGATGAACCAACTCAGCTTATGAACAATAAGGCCACCGGTTTTAATGGATTTTACCAATGAAGCTCTTCGAATACTGAGGTCTGAGGGGATGTTTTAACATGGTTAATCCGTACACATTAAATAAACTGCTAATAATTGGATCCTGACTCCTGAGTAGAGAGTAGGTCTTTATACTGATTATATTTTATTTTTATATTTATTTTTTTAGAATTTAGACGAACGCGACGTTTGGTACGTGCTTACGTACTTCTTCATGTCTCTTCAAATAAACTGCAAATGCTTTCAATTTTTTGTTTGCAGTCCATTAAAATCACCTCTCTTCGACAGAGCTCCATCATATCCTTGACCATAGGTATATATGAACCATCTATACCTGCTTTCAAAAGAAATGTTTCAATATAGTTTTCGCCAAATCCTCCTCACAGGCATCTTCTCTTGAACCTCCACAAATCTCAAAAGTCCTCCTGAAATTTTGGTATTGAAGAATTTAAATATTCCACGCCTATCAAGAATTCATTAATCATATCAGAAAATATCATGCAAAGCTTTTAAACACTTGCCCAAGATTTTGCTGCAAATTTTCGATCATATATATTCCATGTATGTATGCATAAGGTTTTAAGACTCAATCGTATGAATTGAGGAATTCAAACAGTTAAATTTGTTTGGCCTAAAGGTACAGTTAACCTTCAGTTTTGCAGCCTTAAGTACCCACTTAAAACAAAATTAATATGTACATAGGTACTCCAAATCTAACAATCATGCAGTAATGCAACTTTTATAATGTGTTATATCCTTGAGTAAAAAAATTTGACAATCTCTAATTTATAGGTACAGGTATAGGTAGTCATATCAAAAATCAGAAGAATGTAATAATAACTGTGAATAAACAAAAATGTATACATTTTAAATATTCTTTATTCATTTTCATAAACATTTTCCAAAAATCCATTTCGATGAGTGCTTACTTCTTCAAGAAAGTGTTGGCCACAATTGGAGCAGAGTAGACAGTTGGAGCAGAGAAAGCAGATCTTACGAAAGGACTAGCGAGACCAAGACCAGCAGTATTGTAGACGGTTTGAGCGTTCAATCCTGCGCTGTATACTGATGGATAATTGGAGTATGACAAGGGAGTATTGTAGATTGCTGATTCTGCACCTATTCCAGCTGAATAAGTAGTGTAAGGAGTAGAGTATGCGTAGGTATTTGGTACTCCGACAAGTCCAGCTTGAGCAGCGGCGAAGCAAAGGGCAAGACACAAAAGGAACTGCAAAAAAATTAATCATATATTTTTGTTAAATTAAATTCTCTCCAAAGTCTGAATCCTTACGGATTAATCAAATATTAGAAGCTTACTTTCATGATGAATTTAAAATTTGTTGTTCAAAACGGGGCGAAGTTCTTGTCAATGATGAATTAAACTCAATTGAACGACAATTTATATAAAAAATTTAACATATTTAGAAAAAACAGGAATGTACTATTTTTATCACTTCATCAACTGGCAACTGTCATAAATTGCTCACACAAAGACGCGGGAGTTACAACTAGTCAAACTGGTTACCAGAAACATTAAGAAGGTTACCTATTTACAAAAAATTGTTCCGGCTCATGAATTGCAAAAGGAAAAGATACTAAATCGTCTTTGTCACTTGATTATATAAATTGTCGTTCAATTGAGCTTAATTCATCATTGACAAGAAGTTCGCTCCGTCTTGAACAACAAATTTTAAATTCAACATGAAAGTAAGTTTCTATATTATTTGATTAATTCATGTGAATCTGAACTTTGGAGAGAATTTAATTTAACAAAAATTATGTTATTCCCTTTTTGTTTCAGTTCTTTTTGTGCCTTGCCCTTTGCTTCGCCGCTGCTCAAGCTGGACTTGTTGGAGTACAAAATGCCTACGCATACTCTGCTCCTTACACTACTTATTCAGCTGGAGTAGCTGCAGCACCAGCACTCTACAATGCTCCCTTGGCATACTCCAATTATCCATCAATATACAGCGCAGGTTTGAACGCTCCAACAGTCTACAACACTGCTGGCCTTGGTGTTGCTAGTCCTTTCGTAAGATCAGCTTTTGGTGCCCCAAGTGTCTACTCTGCCCCAATTGTGGCCAACACTCTGTTGAAGAAGTAACTCAACAAAAGGAAAATTAATATGAAATAAATAAAGAATATTTTAAAATCAAACATAGTTTTTTTTACTTACAATATTATTATTACTGGTGATATAAGTATCTATAGTTGAGGGTGGTGTTACCGTGCAATTTACCATCTTTTATCTTTTAATTAAATGGAGGAAATCAACTGATAACTTTGGTCCAAACTCTGACGAAATCTATTACCTATGGAAAATATGACTATTCTTTTTGCATTTTGGGCTAAGAGTACTAACCCTTCAGGGGCCTTCTATAAATAGAGTATCAAATTAAAGCTTAGACTGTCTTTACGAATCCAGTGTTCGGACAGACTTTTGTTGGTTTTTTTTTATAATGAATTTTCTGTTTTCTTTATGTATAGCTACCGTTACTGAAGAAAAACAATATAAATATGTTATACCTACATATCGTCACCGGATTGTAAAAACCAGCTAGCTTGATTTTTTTAGTTTTTGAGGTGCTTGGGATGCTACATTGAATCGATTCACATCGTAATTTTTACCCTTTTCTACAACTAGTAGGTACCGCTGAAAAAATATGGTGTTATTATTTTATGCAAAAACTGGAGCCTGAAAAATAGGCTTTGCGATTTTCTTAAAAATTGGAAAATTGAGTTACATAGCTGGTTCGTGCATTCAGGTGACGATATATACTTTTCTGTTTAAAAACATTAATTCTGTTAAATATGCTTTTTTATACAAAAATACATACATAATAGATTTAATAATGACTCATATCTAGAAAGATTATATTTTTTTTGCGCCGAAACAAGAATTTTGTTTTCCCGAAGATTTATTATCTTTTTTCAACAAAATTCGCAACGATTCCAGAAAGTAAGTAGGTACTGATCTTCAAAATTTATTTTAAATCTTTCTCCCTTATTGAAATCTACACATCGACGAATACATGACCTCATAAGTCGAAGAAGTAAAAAAAAAAAACATTAATACAAAAAAATCTGCAGAATCAAAACAAAAAAAAAACGTCAAAACTCCCATGTTTCTCCGTGTTCCGACCAAAATGAAATAAAAATAATTTTAAGTGGGGTAAAAAAGGAGAAATGCTGAAGGGAAAATGTATTTAAATAATAAATTTGTTTAAGATCCACGACCTTGTAATATTATAAGTTTTTGTCAAAACATTAAAAAAAATGAAATCTTTTTGAGCACTCACTACCTACCAGACAGTCAAACCTTTTACATGAAATGGTCAACATTTTAACATAGTTATTTTTGGCCTATTCAGTTTTTCGCTTTTGAATAGAGCTATCACAAACTTCTGAACAAAATGTTTGCTCGACTCTACCTATAGCCAACGTACATATAGCTAAAGACGATCTTTACACTTGAGAAATTAAACTACTAAATATTTTCGGAATTGGTACAGTTATAAGCTATCTACCTATGTAGGTACATCATATCAAAAGTAGTAATAATTGTATAAGTACAAAAAATTGTGTTAAATTTTAGAATATTCTTCATTTATTTTATAAACTTTTCCAAAAATCGTTCGTTGAGTGCTTACTTTTTCAACAGAGTGTTGGCCACAATTGGAGCAGAGTAGACACTAGGAGCAGCATAAGCAGATCCTACGAAAGGATTAGCGACACCAAGACCAGCAGTGCTGTAGACGATTGGAGCGTTCAATCCTGCGCTGTATACTGATGGATGTGCAGAGTATGCCAAGGGAGCATTGTAGAGTGCTGGTGCTGCAGCTACTCCAGCTGAATAAGTAGTGTAAGGAGCAGAGTATGTGTAGGCATTTTGTACTCCAACAAGTCCAGCTTGAGCAGCAGCGAAGCAAAAGACAAGGCACAAAAGGAACTAAAAAATAATTAATAATAATATTTTTGTTAAATTAAATTCTCCCGACAGTAAAGATCCAAATGGTCCATGGATAAAAAAAACATTAGATGCTTACTTTCATGTTGATTTGTTATGTGTGATGGAGCGACTTATTTGTCAATGATAAATTGAACTCAATTGAACGACAATTTATACTTTTAAATGACGATGAGGATTCTGTATCTTTTTCCAAGACTTAACCCGGAACAACATTTTAGGTAAGCTTCTTACTGTTTC
The DNA here is from genome assembly GCA_929447395.1 of Epistrophe grossulariae. NCBI lineage: Eukaryota > Metazoa > Arthropoda > Insecta > Diptera > Syrphidae > Epistrophe > Epistrophe grossulariae. Next base: position 67,031,023 of record OV839568.1, read on the forward strand.
AGCTAACTAGTTTTGCTACTTTAAAGAAGTAATATGACGTGTGACCAATTTTTCTTTGTTACCACTTCATGAACTAATAAAAGAAATATGTAGGTACATATGTACATTGTACTTGTTTGTATTGTAATAAAACTACACTTCGTACATATTAATTCTTTCCGATATTATCATGAAGCTTTGTTTTTAATTGTTTTTGATAAATTCTAGATCGGATATCTGTATTTATTATTGGTACAATATTTTGTTGGAGTTGATTTCTACATTATATTCGTTAGGTACAAATGAATTCAAAAATACCTGGAATCAGTTAACTTTATTCTTAAAACTAAAACCGTCGCGAAGTAGCTGATGTTATCTTTGCACACCAAATACTGTCTGGTATAACTGATTCTCCTGCCCTCCTTGAGGCTATGAGTTTTAATATCGACTCACATTCTCTCAGATCAGTGCCTCTTTTCCACCAAGCTCCTCATAGATGAAAGAACTTATTATGGCAGAAATGTACCCATTACTAGAATGCTGAGGGTAATAAACTCAAATTCAAATATTTTTGATTATCGGCAGAGCAAGAACACACAAAAAAAACTTTTATATGGTAATTAATAATAAAATTATTACCAAAGTCCTATCATTTACATACAGAGAAACTAAAACTGCTACTCAACTAATTGCAATTGGCATTTGCATGCTATTTTTTCTTATTTTATTTTTGTTTTTGATTTTTTTTAACTTTTTTTTCTGACTTTTTAAATTTAAAATTGACAATTTTTTTTAATTTTTACTCCAAAAATTTAACTTTCATATATATTTTTTACTGCTTGCATTAAGCAGATACCCCATCTCTTGATTTAAAGTATAATATTTATAGATTCGAAATAGCTTTTAATGGCATTTAATTTAAAAAATTGGGGTTTCGGGTGATCTCATTTTAGGGAGGAAAAATTGCGTATTATCAAGACTCGTCTTTTTTGGAAAAGTGTATAGCCACTCATCAAAATTTTTAAACGGAAACAATAACAATTAATATTTTCTCAAAATAGCTTTTAACGGCCTTTAAGTCATACAAAAATTGTCGTTTCGTCCCGACGATCTCACTTGGAATCAGTGGCGGATCCATGATTTGTTCATGGGGGGTGGTCCTACTATACCTACAAATGGAAAACTTATATCAATAAACTTGCTTGGGCTTTGTGCTACATTATCTATGTGCGTGAAGTTAGCACCGCCATTTTTGGTTTTGAAAAAAAAAGGTGAGCTGTATTGTGCTCAACTTAAGCAACGAAAATGTCGATCTTAATATTGCTCAATTCAAGTTAAAAATTCTTTGGCCCGGAGAGGTAACAATTATGCGATTTGTTTATTTTTCGCTGCATGGCAGCACAAATTGAGCTTCAAACAACGCAATTATAACTTTTTGAAAAATCGTAATTTTGAAAAAAAAAAAAATATTTGTGCGTTAAATTTACAAATTTGCGAATTTAAAAAAATATATTTACTGCACAAGGCAGCACAAGGTGAGCATAATACAGCACAACATTTTTTTTTTGAAAATCGAAAATGGCAGTGCCAACTTCACACATTTGTGTTCGGTCGTAAAACTTGCAAATATGCGATTTTTTTAATCTCTTCGGTTCTAAGTATCATTTTTTGAGCACTTAACTGCACAACTTTTAGTTTTTAGAAAAACTTAATTTTGAAAAAAATTTAACTACTCAAAATTTGCAAATTTTCAAAATTATTTATCGAACATCGCAGCACACGTTGAGCACTATACATCACATTTTTTTTTTTTTTTCAAAATCAAAAATTACGGTGCTAACTTTACGGTAAAATATGGCTAGCCTTTGAAAAACCATATGCGCGCTTAGTACGATTTTTTGAACCATGGCAGCATAAGTCGGTGCACATACATTATTTTTGTCCTTACAATATTGAATAGTATTTTAATATGTTGCTTTGGAGAGGTATTATTATATTACCCAAAATCTTCAAAATTTAACATATCTTGGCCCTTTAACTAAGTTTCCTTTATATAAAACTGTTACGCAGTCTAATATAAGTAGGTATACTTCTTTTTCCACCAAGATGCTTGGAAGATTTTGAGGAAGTCAGTCGAAATTTTATAAAAAGATATGGGTTTAAGTAGTGGAATGAAGTAGTTCAAAAGTTGACCAAATACACCTCGAAGAAAAATAAATATTTAGTAGATCCAACACTGTTTGGACTCATTAGTTGACTAGTGAGGGCCTTTGTCAATAAGCTATTTTTGCTAAGTTCAGGTCATCTTACATAGATTTCGTGACGAATATCTAGTGCGACCTATATCCAACAATACTAGAATTCCTAATGTACATACATATTTCAGTAGTAGTTTACAATTTGTATTATTAAAAAAAACTTCTTATAAAAACTTCCAATTTAATGATTAGGAATTCTAGTCTTGTTGGATAACTATTGCTAGATTTAAGGAAAGACAAAAACTGTTAAAATGTGATTGTCCTGAAGGTTTCTGAGTACTGGATAACACAAAGAAATAGATTTATATTTTATTTGCTTCACGTTGATAAATAATTGATTAAAAAATGCATGTTTTTACTGCAATCGCCTAGCTGTATCTTCCTTTTTATTAACTCATATTTTTATTAATTACAAATTTCAATACTTATTAATTTACACATTTTAAACATCAAACATTTGGTTTACTCAACTATTTCCAAATAATCATCGCCCTTTTCTATGCCAAAATGTATCTCATTATTTCGTTGGTAGGCCCATGCCATTCTTTTTGAAGTAAAATATATCCCTACATCTCCTAACACATCTAACGTGATCACTCCAGCAGTTTGATTAAAATGCTTTGTCATGGCTTCAAGGGCAGTTTTTGAAGCCTCTTGTGCTGATAATCCTTTCATTTGTATAAGATGCAAAATACGCGAGGCTAAATTATAACGCATAATTGATTCCCCGTGACCAGTTGCAGAAACAGCTCCCATGACATTATCAGCATATGTCCCAGCACCTAAGATAGGAGAATCACCAATACGCCCAGGTAGTTTTCCAGTTATTCCACCAGTAGAAGTTGCAGCAGCTAAATTTCCTTCAGCATCAATTGCTACTGCACCAACTGTTCCAGGTTCGCCAAAATATTTATTATTTTTTAACGCATCTGCTGTGATATTTTTATAGTTTTCCAAAGCTTTTTTTGAAGATTCTGTAACCAGAGTTCCATTTGGAAGAATCGGGAAACCTTTATCTATAGCAAAACTCATCACACCTTCTCCAGCTAAATAGGTATGTCGAGACTTTTCCATAACACTACGAGCAACAGAAATCGGGTGTAAAATATTCTTTACAATTGAGGCACATCCACCATTGAGATCTGCACCGTTCATAATTGAAGCATCTGCTTCCACTTCTCCATCCCAAGTGAGGACTGAACCATAGCCTGCGTTAAAATTTTCATCTAATTCCATTGAACGTACGGCTTCTTCAACAGCATCCAGGACACTACCACCATTTAGTAAGGTCATGTAGCCAATTCGAGCAGCTAGCTTTACTCCTTTAATCTTGCCCCCAATTTTGTCATCAGATATATCACCGGCACCTCCATGAACAAGAACTATTGGAAATTGAGCATATCGCTATAAGGAATTTAAGTTAAATAATGAGCTCGTATACCACCTTTATTTGTTTGAGTAATTTTACAACACTTACCGCAAATGCAACGTTAATGACACTCAGAGCAGCAACCGATAAAATCAGCAACTGTAAAATATGAACTGTTTTTCAAATTTAATATTCAATGCTGAAATTTTGTGTGCTGTGTTGTGCTTGGCCAGCCTACCAAATATTCCGAAGTTCCTGACTTTATTGATATTGAAGTTAGAGGGGGGGCGAAAATCGCCTGAGTTTGTTCCTGTAAAAAGGGTGTAGAACCAGAACTTGGCTGGGCACTACCGTGCCTTTTGATTTTCCCAAAAACAAGAAGCCATGAGACATAAGACATAAGAACAATGAATATTAAAAACAAAAAGAGTACTTGATAACCTTAAATTTTGAAATTAAAAAAAAAAAAACAGTTTGAACGCATTTTGTTTAATTTTTTTTTTTAATTTTGAGTTTGGAAATTAATTTTTCAAAAACTATCGATTAAAACCATTTCCAGTTTAAAAAAAGGTGTAGCATTTTATTGTTTTGTTTTGGTTTTAAGTCAGTTTTTTTTAGAAAATTGCCTCCGCCTAAACGAGGGAAAAAGACCCATGTCTTCCATAACGATTTTCTTCTTTTCGAGACTCAACGAGACGTAAGTGCTATTTTCCTAAATGTTGAGGAATCACGTTTAAAGTTTTTTTCCTTATTTAAAAATTTCGCCTTAAAATACTGACTTCGAGTCCTAAAAGAATCATTATTTATTTTTCCACCTGACACAAAAACAAATGTTTTCGAAAAAATGTCACGTGGATATTGCACCGGAGGTGCGATGTCATATAAAGACATAATGTATTTAGATAATAGGTACTGTTGGAATTATGAGTTTATAAATAAGGAGATGTTCAAAGATTTATGTAATGAAATAACTATAGCTATGGACAGTTGCCAAAGTGTTCTAAATAATTCTAATAACAACGACTGTTGTTGCTCACATGAACGCTTTCACGTTTTCCGATGTTCACATTATCCAGCGTTCAAGCTAATCGAACCACCAAAAACCTAATATTTGTGTACTCACAAATAAATTATCTATACTTTATACGGCAAGATATGGTTTCACCCTATTTATCTAACCCAGTTCAATAAAATTATTATCTTTTTATTGCGAAAAACTGTCACTTATAATAAAATTACTATTAGAAAAAATTAATATTTTAACCTGATGTTTTCGTATTTTATTTTAAAAGTTTGTAATTTATTTTAAATAATACTTTTTATTGCAATTTAATTGAATACAATATTTCAATAAATCACTTGTAATTTACAAGACCTTCATAATTAGATTGATCAACAAGTGTGATATGGGACATTTTAAGCGAATATATTTGAATGGCTAAAGTTCATCAAAAATAACGTTTTTTCTTACACTTTTTAAAGCAACCATTTCTAGGCTATATGATTACGTATTGACCGGCGAAAAAAAAATGATACAACTAAGAGTAATATGATTCGAGAGAATACATTTGAGTTACTAATCTTATAAAACAAATTCTACTCTAACTTGATAAAACAACACCTTATCAAATGATAACATTTTATTATCGAAAATACGGATGAGGATAGTGATATTGGATTCAAAAGTTATTTGATTAAAAGAAGTTTAACTTCGATAGGTCTAAAGCTTTTCTTATTTAAACAAAAATTTTGTTTAGACCGAGCTTTTCGGGTGAATATTTGTTTAATTGTAGCAATTTATATCTATTGTGTAATTGGCTTCAACATATCAGCACATATATGCACTTAGGAAAAGACAGATTAGGTTTTACCTTAATATTCGTTGTGTAAGTATAGATTGAATCTCAACCTATTCCATCTAGAAAGAACTCCTTTTTCTTCTGCGGTACAGCATCTTGCGTGAAAGTAACGAAATACTCCAAGAGTAGATAGCTCTTATCATAAAGTTGTGTCTTTCACCGAAGCCCTCCATGTCTATTAGCTTTATAGCGTTTTGAGACACCAGTTTTTGATTAACTTATAATATAATACAAGTATTTTAGCTACTTAGAATCTGGCTTCATAAGGCTCTTTAAGTGGTTCAGCTAGTAGGAAGAAGTTTTATAGATTCTTGATTCAGCAACATAAACCTAACCTAACCTAGCCACTTAGGATAATCTTTCTTTTAAATTAAGCCGTTATTAACATTATAGACTTCAAGCTTCCATAGAATGTTTTTTTTTGTATTTTCGACTTTTTCACTAAAGTAATATTGCATTACAAAATTTTCAAAAAAATATTTTTTTAAAAAGAATTTCAAAATTAGTTTTTCACAATTCGATCAAATATAGGTTTCCTTAATTAATTTCTCTTTTCAAATCAGATGAATTGCTTAATGCTCAATCTACCATCTGATCGAACATAAGAGCAAGCACGTGCGACCCAGTCCTGGCACTTTATTAATTCAGGTTAAGTCCATAAGCTCTGATAGATATCAATATTAAAGATTAATGAATTTTATGCAGGCTCAGTTGTTGTTGTATTTTGTAAATGTTTTTTTGTCTAAGCCTATAGACAATACAAAGATTAGAAAAAATATTACTATTAAAATTTGGAAATTAAATATTCTTCTTTTAAATTACATTTTATTTGAAATTGTGTTTAGTACTTTCTCATTTTGTTGACAAATTTCCATGTTCTTTATTACTTCTGTCCTGCTCGGAGAGTTCCATCACAAATATTTCTTTCAAAATTTTGCTGAAGGTAGGCTTTGCTAATCTCAATTTGAAGTCGTTTCTTAAACCTTTTTGGTAGCCTCCTTCAATTCTATCTTCATCACAGATTTGCAGATAATTTAAAAATTAACAGTATAGGTACTGATGTGGAAGCAGGAAATTTAACTCAAGTACAACGTTCGTAATTTAATAACTAAAAACTGTGATTTTATTCAACGTCACCAAGAATTACAGTTCAACAACGAACGATTTCAACAGATAACGGGGAACGTTCACAAAATGTATAGAACATCATATAAATTAGCCAAATGTTTGACCTTTCAGGGGAAAGTTATTTACGTAAATGTTAATACCAAATAGTCACTTTCCTCGAATTTTTGTTTCGACTGGCGAGTCATAATAGTTGCCTAAGGTTGCAAGACTAATCTAAAAACAATTATTTTCAAGAAAATTGAATCTGGTATTTCCAATGGATTAGCTTATGATCGAATCTATCGCATTTTAAGTAACAGTTTACGAGAAGATTTGCAAAAGCCAAAATAGGTCTATGTGAGCTATTCCTTCTAGATGAGCTATAACAAAAATTTTATACCTCGAATTTTTTTTACACGAAAAAGGACTTGGCAACCCTGGTGTGACTTAGTTAAGTGCAGTTTTGTGGTCACGGTCCAAAACTTTTACAATATAGTCTATTTTGGTGTTATAATAATTTAAAAAACTGTGTGAAAGAATTTCCCAAGATCAAATACAACTGAAATAAATTCAAGTTTTGGTGAGTTCACTTGTTTTCACTCCTAAATTAAGAAAAGAAAAATTCGTAAGCGACGTACATATATATATTTGCGAAAAAAAAAACAAAATGAATAGAACACCCCCATCTGCAACATTCAACAAAGGAGATAAACAATCCCAGAAAAGGCCGCATGTTGAAATCGCTTCTACGTCACCCATGTTTGGAAGTGCAGCAACAGGTTCGAAAAATGCAGTAGGAGCCATGGAAGTATTGGATTTGCAGCATATGATCGAAGAGACCATGTCCAAATTGCTAGACTTCAAACTGAAGGAGATGCCAACAAAAGCCGATTTGGACTGTATTCATACGGAAGTTCAAAACCTTGAAAAAAGCAATACAGAACTGAAAATGCAACTGAATCACTTTGAATCTCGCTGCCAAGTTGAGTTCTTGGAGATGAAGGCCAATGAGGAGAATGTTGTTGTGCACATTCCTGTCCAAGGTGGCGAAGATGCTCAGGAGAAAGCAAAAGTATGTTGCATGAATCTTCTGGAATCCAATGACGTTAACGTTGTTGCTTCAACAAGGCTCTTGAAAGCTAAAAACAGTACGACAGCAAATGTCATCGTCAAGTTGCAGAAGAAAGAGGATGTTGGGCGATTATTAAAGGCTTCTACAACACTACGCGGTACAGGAACTTATGTACACCGAGATTTACCGACCAAAGCACGCGCACGGAGAAGGAAACTGGTGGCATTGAACACTGAAATTCGCTCTAAAAATAAAAACATTAAAACACAAATCCTTTTAGTTATTATGACAACGAGTATAATTTAAAATGCGATGGCGTGTGTGGAATGTGCTACAGCAGTTGGTTGATGGAAAAGACAGATCTACAAGATCTGTTCCTGGTTACAGCAAAAAGAATGTAAACAACAGTGCTCCTCAAACAGGTTCTCAAACTATAGCGGGGAGTTCTCAATTTTCATTTTAATTGTAATGCCGTCTGCCCGTCAAATTATTACAAAAGAGATAAGATAGGGAATATTAATGTAAAAAATTGTAAAGAACAAATTAAAATTTTATCATACAATATATCTGGTCTTAGTAATAAGGGTTTATTTATTGAATTTTTTAATTTTATTAATCAGTATGAAATTATTTTTTTATTCGAAACATTCTTAACAGAAACGCAATATTATAATTACGAAAACAAATTTAAAAACTATGAACTCAAAATTATACCGGCATCACGAACACATGGACGAGGAAGAGCGAGTGGGGGATGCATATTTGGCTGCAAAAAGGTTTTGGAATTATGCAACTCAATCGGACTCCGAATCCTAAATGGTACCAGCGAAAGTGATAAATGGGGTGAATATACATTTGTGGGAAAGCAAGGTAGTTCCGTCATTGATTACAGTATGGCTGGGGGTAAATGGAATTCTATAATCTCGGATTTCGAAGTAAAACAAATACCTTATTCAGACCACATGCCGATTGTGGTTACCTGCAAATGTGATTCAAATACGAATGAAGAAAGAGCGGATTTAAAACTTTTACCGAGATTACAGTGGAGAGATTCTTCGGCTTCAATTTACAAAAGGCAGTTAGATATGCTTTTAAGGATGAATGAAAACGATAATTTGAAAAGTATTGAAGAGTGCATCAAGAAAGCGTACCCAGAATCTAGCAATTGCGGAAGAGGAAAAGAATTTAAAGAACCATGGTTCGACAATTCGTGCAAGACTGCGAGAAATTTATCATACACTTGGTTAAACCGGTTTAGGAGAAACAATGAAGACTCCGCGAAATCCTCCTACATCGAACACAATCGTAGGTTTAAAGAACTGTGTAAGGAAAAAAAGGAAGCCTTTTATGAAAAGAAAGCCCAAAGTTTAACTAAATGTAGAAATGCAAGCCACTTTTGGAAGCAGTTACAAAAATTAAACGGGAGAGTCTATGTAATAAATCGAAATTTAAATTGTAATACTTTGCAGATGCACTTCAGCCAACTACTCAATAACCAAGATGCCTTGAGCCATCATATGATTCAGTACTCGCAACCAGGTTTTTATAATGAAATATTGGACCAGAGAATTTTACAAGAGGAGGTGTCCGCAGCGGTAAATAGACTCAAGGATGATAAAGCGGCTGGGTCTGATAGAATACCGTCGGAGTTTTATCGATATGGCACAGAAAAGCTAATAAATAATTTAACAGGAGTATTTAACAGTATAATGAATACAGGAAGTATACCACAACAATTTAAAGAAGCACTTATTTTTCCGATTCATAAAAAGGGAAACACGATGGATCCGGAAAATTATAGAGGTATCTCCATTCTAAATGCATCCTACAAAATATTTACTTCGGTACTACAAAATCGAATGAGAAGGTGGATAGATTCTAGCAATCTAATGGATGAGTTCCAAGCGGGTTTTAGACCTGGATATTCTACGATAGATCACATCTTCGTCCTTAGAAGTATAGCTGATAGGTTCTTGTCCCAAAACAAAAAATTGTATGTCCTTTTTGTTGACTTTAAGGCGGCATTCGACACGATAGATCGAAATGCATTGATGTATAAGATGTTTAGTCTGGGAATGTCACTCAGATTCGGACGAGTTCTACAGAACCTTTAAATGGACACTGCAGCAGCAGTATGGGATGGAGAAAATTTATCGGATTGGTTTCAGACGAAAACAGGTGTAAGGCAAGGATGCACGCTAAGCCCCATTTTATTCGCGCTCTTCATTGAAGATATTACTAGTTTTTTTACCGGGGGGAGTGGAGTATGCAGGAACCATCATCAAAGCTCTATTATTTGCAGACGATATCGTTTTACTCGCTTACTCACCGGAAGCACTGCAGTTAATGATTAATAAACTTAATGAATATTGCGTATTATGGAAATTAGTGGTGAACCTGGAAAAGTCTAAGGTAATGATATTTAAAAGGGGTGGAGGAAGATCGAACACAAGAGAAAAGTGGACTTATGACAATGAAAGGATCGAGGTTGTAAATCATTATAAATATTTAGGAGTTTACTTCACCAAAAATCTCAAAATTGAATAACATCTCACCGAAAAATTAGTGAAAGCAAAAACTGCAATAAACGTAGCATGGAGAGAAATATTCACCAACAGACATATTGCACATAGCGTAAAATATCGAGTTTTTGAATCTGTGTCTGAAGCCACGTTGTTATATGCAGCTCAAGTATGGGGGGGGAGAAAATATGAAACCGTTGAGAAACTGCTGCGTTTTTACATCAAACGTATATTTCGGCTCCCTCCAAACGCTCCAAACTATATGGTTATGCTCGAAACTGGTATATCCCCGTTGTTTATCAAAACCCTAAAACTACAAGTAGACTACATCATTAATGTACTGCATATGCCTGATAATCGTCTTCCAAAAAAGGCAGCTCTTCAGGCGATCCGGATCTGGATGGTTCAAGGACTGGATGGAGTTAGGTCAAGAAGCGGGTATAGAACTCAATCTAAATGATTATATTACTTGGAAACCCGTACTATATCGGATGATTTCCAACCTAGATAAAAGCTCGAGAGCTCGATACGTAGAAGAGGCAGAAGAATCAATTTATAGGGCGTTATACAGCAAACTGAATCACAACTTAAATCATTTAAATTATTTTCGTGATGACTGCACAATAGAAGAAATATCCTGCATTTTTAGATTAAGGGGAGAACTGTTGAACCTGAATTTCATACCACATCGCGAAAATTTACCTGTGCTTTGTGAAATGTGTAATATGACGGAACGAGAAGACATATTTCATTTCCTTGGGAGATGCCCGGTTCTCAAAGAAACAAGAAGACATGTGTTTGGAGAAGACTTGCTCTCTGAAGAATTAACATTGAAATACCTCAATGAAATAGATGTACCCAAAATGTTCAAGTATTGTAGAATTGCATTAGCTTATAGAAGCAGAATTTTAAATGAAAATTTTTAAAAGCAAATTGTACTTAATCAATCAAGTTTTTTTATATAATTGTCAATCAGGCAGACGGCAAAGCCATGCTTATTACGATTGAAGAAATATGTAAATATTATATTACTTATAGAATAAATTACAATTTACTGTTCGTTCGTTTCGTACTTGGAAGAAAAAAAAATACAACTATTATAAGTCACCCAAGATTTGCAAAAACAGATTACGTGGTCCAAATTCTGGAGAAGATCCACTGTTCGAAAACCTATTTGAAATTGGACAATTTTGAGATAGTTTTTGTTTGAGGATATTGTTTTAATGGGCAAATATGGAGCATAGCTGAAACCAAAAGAAAAAAAGACAAGCCATTAACCGAATATCGAAAATCCTGCAGTGTATGAACAGAAACGCATAGCTTATAAGTGCTAAATGTTTTAGTCAAAGAAAAATTTCATAGGAGTATCCACAAACCGTAGTTTCTTTGGCATAAGAAAAATGTTATACGAAAATGTTTTATTTTTTTAATTTTCCCGGAAGGTGACAAATACACCAAGTTCATCTCTTGTCATAATAAGTTGCTTCTAATCTGAATTTGTTTTTTGTTATATACATACATTAACCAATTTGAGCATCCACTTTTATATAACTAATAACTAATAATTAATTTAAAACTACAAAATTCTAGAAATCTATTGGAAAATCTGATCGACAAAAAAATTACAAATAAAATTCGGACACGCTGAATAACATAATGCTGAATGACATGAAAATCTAAACTTGACTTTAGCAGTTTTAGTTTGTGGGAATAGAATTATGAAAAAATTTGTTTTCAAATTGAATCCTATAATATAGGTTTTTTTTGTTCAAGTTAAAAATGAAATATGTCAAAGATTAATTTGGTATAAAAAACTATTCTGCATTTATACAATATTTAAATATAAATAAATTTATTTACATTTTATTTATTCATATATACATAAATAATCTCTTATTCATGATCATATTATAATTAATTTGGTTTGTATTCAAATTTAAACTTCAGTTTTGTTTAGTTTTTATTTCTTTTTTTTTTCTTCATTAAAGTTTTATTTAAATAGAAAACATTAAAAACTAAAAATTAAATAATATAAAACAATTTAAGGTTTGACTTAGCCTGTTTGGGGATGGAGTTGTTGTTGTATATAGTATATATATTTATAAATATATATATATATATAAAGATAATGATTTTATGGATAGATGTACTTTTTACACAGTGTTATTTTTTTCTTTAATGTTAATATTTACTTAAAATTCTTTTTTTTGTTTTACTTTTACCTTAAAATGTATTTAACCACGTCGTAATACCATTCAATCGATATATAAATGACTATATTTAATATAATAATAATTAATTTACTTCTTTCATTGCATTTAAATTCACATATACATTTAATTATTTACTATTACTCTTGTTTTGTTAAAGTAAAATTATTTTGTTTAATCATTCATGTAAAAAAATAATTTACATCTCTTTTGTTTTTTGGGGTTAACTTTAGTAATAATTTGTTTGTTTTTTTATTATTATTCATTTTTTTCATTTATTTATTTCCTTTGGGCTTGAGGGTATAAGTTAGTTTAACATTTATTGATGTTAGTAGAAGTAGAAAAGTTGATTTTATATTAAAAAAAAGTAAATTAAAACAAATTAAAACTTTATCTATGGATAGAAGGAACAGCAAAGGGAATATCCTGCTCTTTTGGTCAAAGCGTTTTTAAAACGCCATTAAAAAATACTTTCGTTTGCCAATGCCCTTTTGGGACAGCATACATTTTAAAAATGAATTACAATTCATCATATGAATGGCACGGGCTGTAAGCTTGTTACAGAAAATTTTTATTTTCAATATAAAACTGACTCGATACAAGGAATTTGAGAATTAATATCAAAGTTTCAAGAACAAAAAGCATGGATCGATACAAGGAATTTGAGAATTAATATCAAAGTTTCAAGAATAAAATTACTTTGTTGTCAAATCGTCATGCTAGTTTATTGCATACAGAAAAACCCAATTTATTCTTGTGTACAAAACATTTTTCAAACGTTTGTTACCATTTTATCTGGTTTGTCCAATGATAAAAATGCCTTTTCATCCCAACACTTTTCATTTTGTTATCATTTGGGTGCGCTACATTCCCTCACCTTTTTTATAAGCAGAATGCCAAAGTAAATTAAATGCGAAACAAATAAACCAACCGTATGAATCGATTGATATGAGTTTATAAAAACTTGTTAGGTCAGCGCGAACGAAATGTCGAAAGTTTTGGAACAAAGACACAACTAGAACAAAACGACCTAGGTCCCAGTACAATTAATTTTTGATCTTTTGTGTGGCTTCTCAAAACAAAAACTCTTAACGCTTTTTTCTTTTACATAGGAGAGGACCTCAAAAAAAGGTAGATAGAATCTTAGGTTTCGAAGCTGGACCAAAGGCAGGATTAGGTGAAACTTTCTTAATGGGTTATACAGATATCTCATAGTTCATATCATAAACACTGGCTCGATCTGGTGTTGGTGTAGTTGCTCTCTGTTGATTGTTAGCAGACGATGAGGGGCCTAAACTATTGTTCGACATGTTGTTTCCTGAATTCACTACACTGCCATTATTTCGAGCTTGTTGTTGATCCATTGATTGCATCTCCATGGAATCGGTCATTTCTAAAGCTCGAACAAACGACATTGGTCGCGTTGGTGTTTGTTTTCGTTTAATCTGCGGCGAGGGTTGTGTTTGTTGTAGATTCGGATTGGGAGGGAAGACAGGAACGCCACCCCTCAAAGCTGGTTGATAACCACCACCACTACCCGCACTGCCAACCATTGTATTCGTCGACGAGGATTGTGCAACCACGGTGCTCGTTGATGAATTATTACTACCGCCTCCACCGCCATATCGCATCATTCCGTATGGCTGTGATGTTTGAACTGGATTTGGTGATAAATGCTGCGAGGTGGCTACAACAATAGTTGGACTCGTCGGATTCGATCGATGGTGATGAATGTCGTATTGCATTTGGTGTTGTTGCTGCTGATGGTATTCGTTCAGTGGTAGGCGGACTTGATTGAGAACATGACTCAACGGGTGTTGCGCCATATTCATATATTGGGCAGGGTGGTGATTGGGCATAGTGCCTGCACTATTACCGCCGCCACCACTGGTGCCATTATTGAAGCCTGGCGATGTATCCTTCCACATATAGACACCACGCTGTGGGCTACCAGCGAGCTCTCGTATATTGTCGACTGTGTTGTTCGTTCGAGCGTAGGACAATTCGTTGGCGGAGGGACCACTGCTTCCTCCACCTTGTCGAACTAGTTCGCCTTCAGATAGAAAACGTCGCTGGGGAGATCCATATTGGCTGTTATTAGCTAACATCATTCCCCCTATGGCACTTCCAACTCCCATGCCACGTTGTTGTTGTTGTTGTTGTGATAAACCATTGTGGTGCATCATCATTTGTTGTTGCTGCTGTTGTTGTTGCTGTTGTTGCTGCTGTTGGGTAGGCAGGCCAGGAGCATATTCATAGTAAATTTGTGACTGTTGTTGCTGTTGCTGCTGCTGGTTGTTGTTTGGTTGTAGCGATTGTTGTTGATTTAAGCCAACGGCTATGAAGTCTGGTCGACGTGGTTGAGTTGGGGTACCAGGATTAGACCTAAATCAAATAAAAAAGATTACAAACATTAGATTAGAGATTTTATTTTGAATAAGAGATATTATTTTTATTCTAGTGCCAACATAGAGTGCAGGCAAAACAGATTTTATTTTTACTCTGAACAGAAAACACAAACTAATGTTTGACCAAAATGCAGATATTTTGTAAGGTATATAGAATGAAGGAGTTATTTTTTTTTTTAATTCAGTGCCTACGTTCTGTAACTCTCACGTGTGTAAAATCAGTCGAGAAACGATGAAAATTGAAACAAATCATAAGAGCTTTGTTGCATTTTTCAACGTTTCTCGACCAATTTTTCGAGAGTTACAGAACGTAAGCACAGAGTGTCAAAAACTGTGAGCTGCATTGTTAAATATTATTTTTTTTGTGAAAAATGGAATATTAAACACTGATTGAACTTTATAGTAATAAATATTGTTGAATAGAAAAATAGACTACTGAATCGAGTGTGAATGAATTATTTAAAATACTATCTTATACATACATACATACATGAATGCATAGACGAATTTGATTTAATGAGTATGCTCTGTGGGAATTCAGAATACATAATAATTATTATATAAAATTCATTCAAGTTTAATTTTCAAATGGCAAGTAATTTTGTTTAAATGGATAATATGGAGAATATTCATTGATTTTGTAGAAGCATCGATTTAAAAATATTAAAAATGTTTGTCTGTTTGAGATAAAACATGCGAATCTTCAGCAAATGAAAAATGAATATTTGCTGAAATTGTCAGTTATGAACATGGAGTTGATTCGAAAATCGAATGACAAAAAAATAGAGATTTCGATCCAAGTATAAGACCACACGGTAAAAAAACAGAATTCAAATGGAATCGAAGTGTACTCGAAATTACAGTTTTGTTTTTAGTGTGTATGTACGGATTACGAATTCAACTAGCGTGTTTTTTGCTGTGTTAGCGGCATGAATTACATACTTGTTATCGATAGATTTTTTTGAAAACTCCATTTTTCTGTGATGGCGTCGCTAATACTCGTTGCCTTAACAGAATTTAAATATGAATTGATACTTGGTGTGCTTTTAAGGATGAACAAAACGAATCGGAGCTTTACAATTTACATTTTAAATTCAACAACAACTAATCCACAACGGGCTTAGCTAAGCGCATAGAATTTTCGGTGCCTAATTAAGCGCAGAGAAAAACTTTTATACTTGCTATCGATAGTTTCTATGGAAAATAAAGTGGTGGGGTCGCTAATCTCCAATGTCGAATTTTCCAACCAATTCCTTTAGGGATTGGAAAAAAACACGCCTTCTGAGTAATAGAAAATTATTTATTTATAATTTATGTAGTATTTCGTGCACCCGATAGAGAGCATTATCTCGTGTTGTTGTAGTAGTGCATCTTTTTGATGCATTCTAATAATAGAAAATTTAGAATTTTTGTGTATTTATTGAGAAGAAATTAAGGGGGTCGGGTCAGTGAATATTAAACATTGACCTTTATAAGGACCACCATAATGTGCTTCTTCCACAGAAGGTTTTGAAGTTATCCACAAATCAAGAATGTAACGGAAAGCTATTTGGTATACTCTGTGAAAGTATCATTCAAAGATAATGGTATTTGGAGTGTATTCCGATTTAATGTCAAAGTTTTATGTATTCAGTTCCACACGAATATTAATACCCCATTCAGTGATTCTGTTTAGATCGGAATTTTATGAGTTCCACATCCGAAGAACAGGAAGGTGAATCTGCAAGCGAATATGAAAAACTGAGAAAACCGTCGACAAAAAAACATTCAATTGGCTAAGAGGATTCAAACAAGAGATCGTTTGCTATAACATAAGAAAGAGACTCTGTGACAAAACGGTGAGGCTTGAGCCAAACCAGCATTAATTTTGTGAATTTCAGACTTGAAATCATCCCGAAACAACTTAGAGTGAATTTAACGTTCAGAATGGGAACTTTTGGTTGACATTCATAGATGGAAATTATCCAAAAGATTGGTGGTAGGGTTTTTTGTCAATTTACCTGACTGCACAAAAAATATAAGAAATCTTTACATAAAAAAAGTATCTATGAATTAAATTATCCTTCATATATCCTTTATATATATTTTTTAACCAAATTTAGATTCCATCCATTATACACTTAATCAAATTTCAAATACAAACAAAGTTTTAAAGCTGTCAATGTTTTGTTTACACATGGTTATGATTAAATTAAAATGGACCCGAAAATACCTATGATAAATGTTTACGATTTTATTTGATTATTATTATTATTATTATTATTATTATTATTATTATTATTATTATTATTATTATTATTATTATTATTATTATTATTATTATTATTATTATTATTATTATTATTATTATTATTATTATTATTATTATTATTATTATTATTATTATTATTATTATTATTATTATTATTATTATTATTATTATTATTATTATTATTATTATTATTATTATTATTATTATTATTATTATTATTATTATTATTATTATTATTATTATTATTATTATTAATTATTATTATTATTATTATTATTATTATTATTATTATTATTATTATTATTATTATTATTATTATTATTATTATTATTATTATTATTATTATTATTATTATTATTATTATTATTATTATTATTATTATTATTATTATTATTATTATTATTATTATTATTATTATTATTATTATTATTATTATTATTATTATTATTATTATTATTATTATTATTATTATTATTATTATTATTATTATTATTATTATTATTATTATTATTATTATTATTATTATTATTATTATTATTATTATTAATATTATTATTATTATTATTATTATT